>JAJOZX010007792.1:32500-198391 GCA_023014485.1 Bathynomus jamesi
CGTCAGGGAATTCTCTGACGAGGTGTACTTCTGAATACACGAGAGGCCTTGGAATCGTTTTTCTTTTCCTTGTGGATTTGCATCATTCATTCATTTCACGTGTTTAATTGTGAAATTCATCCCATTTTATATATATATATATATATATATATATATATATATATATATATATATATCCCCGCAAGGGGGTTCTAAGCTCGTGCTCTTTGTGCTCGTTTGTACGTGCTTGTTCCTGGAGGTTTCACGTGCGCCCTCCCGGCCCTAGCACCCAAGGATGATGGGGCTCGACCCTGCAGTCCTTGTCATCCTTGGTCTTTTTCCACTTCGACTGTCCCCTCCACCCTTTCTTTTTCCTCTGTCTTTCCTCTCACTTTTTCTTTGTTTTTCCGCTGAGATATGCCCTTTTAAATAGAGGCGAATCGGTTCTTCCTGAACTTAAAAAAAAAAAAAAAAATATATATATATATGGTGTGTTGGGAGTGGTCAGAGTGAAGGTTAGAAAGGGGTGATAGAAATAATTTGTGTGGCATTATTCATCAATTCTTAATTTGACAGATCCTCGTAACGTAGGCAATCTTAGAGTAAAGTATTTATGTGAGAGCTAATGAAAAGGTAATAAGAGATTTAACTATTTGATTTTGTTCAGGATGGAAAAGAAAGGACGTGGCGATCTGGTGCAAAGAAGGACTTTGAAAAGTGAATCTGTAGCATCAAAGAACAACTAGGGATTAGGCCGGGATGGTCAGAGGAGAAGAGAACATCATACACCTGATAAAGATAATGTAACTTAAACTTTTTCTGAGAGAAAACGTCGTTCGTGGTTTCCTCGTATTAATATAGTAGTATAGTCGAGAATCCTTTCTTTAAAGTTCCTTACCTAAGAAAAGGTAATGATAATGCTTTCGAAAGCGAGAGTGAAGCAGAAATGGTGTCGTAATGTGATAATGTTTCCCCGTAACTTCCTTCACTAAAAACACAAAACTTTTCAGAGTATGAAATTTTTACCCGTGAAGGAAAACAAAAGTTACTTACGCGTCCAAAACAAATCGAAGAACAATTTTACTTTATTTCCGTTTCAGCCTCCTCCTCCTACCACCCTGAGTGCCATTTCCTCCAGTTTATTAGTTCAAGGTAAATATGTCGAGTAGGCCTATCTAGCACTGAGTGCCATCTGTGCCGGACGCAGACTTAATAATACTAAATGCATCATGTTCGTCTTCCTTACAAAATTAATTTCCTTTAAATTCATTAATTCGTTTCCATTAATTTCTTTTTTTTTAACAATAAAAGAAAATCTGAGATCCGTTTTCATTTCATATTTTCCCAAATAAGTTTAATTACTTTCAAGTAATCTATGAATATAATAATTAAATGAACATTTATTTTCCTCGGGCTTCCCGTCGATCAGCGAAGTTAAGCGACATTGGGTCTGGGTAGTAGTTGGATGGAGAACCGTCCTCTGCGTCCAGATTACATAGTGACCCGTGGTTCGGGTCCACGTAAAACTATAGGTTCCCTTTCCTATATGACTTTAGGTTTTGCGAAGGAGGTTAACCCTATCAAACACCAGTATTTTTTTGCCTTAACGCCATTGACGGACGTAATTACATTTCTTTTGAGCCCTCGTGAAATTTAGGTTGATACTCAAATTGTTTAAGCACGAAAGGAAGAGGAGTCGAATTTTTGCTTTTTCTCTCTGTGATAAGGAAATTACAATATTGAAATCTAAACATAATTGGTATCATTGGAGTACCTACTTTATGATAAAAAATATATAATATGTGTATAAAATTGAATTAAATTCGTATGCCGTTTACAACTGGTTTACTAAACAAAGTAAACAGACCTAAACAAAGTTGTATAAAAATTGAAGGAGTAGTCTGTAAGAAATAAAAACCGATGTCTTCGATGTTGTTTTCACTTACGAGAAAAGGATTAAATAACACTCTAGTTATAGCTCTTTAAGTTGTACGCGTGCTCTGCATTGTATCAACTTCCAATACTGATTAATCGAGTAGGTACACCACCGATTGCTTTCAGCCTATAGTTTCCATTGCTACGTTTAAAGGATTAATGATATAGGTCCTTCTTAGGTGTAACCCGTGTTAGGGCATTTCATACGTACGTACATTATCAGAAGTCCCATTTTTCAAATGAGTTAGGCTGTGAAGGTAGAAACTAAAGCATACACACTCATTCACACTGCCATCCAGGTGGACCAGCACCCACCCGACATGGCTAAATTCCACACCTGAGGCGCTTCATACGCCATGTGTGGTTGTGCTTCCAGGATAAAAGAGGCAAGAGTCCCGAACTTGCATACCTCGAACAAACCACTTCCATTCCAACCTACTCGAGCCACTTTTCGGGCATCATTCAGCTCAAGTCCACGCTTACTCACGCAACCATTCACCATGTCCATCCATCATCTCGGCCTTTCTCCTCCTACCTTCGCGAATACACTTGTACACTCTTCACAACTGCGTCATTTTCTGTTCTTTCAACATGTCCAAACGCCTTAACACATTTTCCTTAATTTTCACTTCCACTGACTTCTGAACACCACGCCTGTCCAGAACCACACGATTTCTCTCTGAATCGAGCGCACGTAGGACATTTCACGTCTGCTTATAAAGTGGTATAGAATTAAAAGAAGTTATGTCCAGGCGAGCACGTGTTCGATGCATGAACTGTTATTCACTTATTCAGTAGGCGAGTTTCGTAACGAAACCAGGAAAATAGAACTCGAAATCATTTTTGAGACAGAAAAGAGAAAGTCTTTACGTTGTTTACTGAATTTTGTTTAATTAAATTTCGTCACAATCTGTCTTTTTCAGAACATTTTAGTGTAGACCAAAACCAGCTATCGACAGACGCTTTAGACTATTTTCCATGGAATAAAATCTGCCTTTGCTCCTTTTCTCTCCTTTTTGATCATAATTCGGATTAAGTAATTTTATGTAAAGTAAGTAAAATTATTTAATGAGCTTATTTTGTGTTCATTGTCACTTTTTTTCTAACGGTAGTTCGAATTTTGGGTTTGATATATTAAGTTTGTGACTAATTCTAAAGTTCTCTGATATGATACGCAGTAGAGATAAAAGGTGTTGCTATCTTTAACAGTAAAACTATGAAGTAATAAAGGAAATTTTATCATTTCACTTTGTAAATTATCACATTTGAAGTAGGCAGTTTTCAAATGAATTTGAGATTTGATGTATGTGTACTCCGTTAGTTTGAGATTATTTGCATCCAGTTGAAGATAAACTCGAAATTTTTATGAGGACTAATCGTTTCGTTTATTTTGTGTTTTAGGATGTCGTTAAGACCATGGCGCCTTTTTGATTAACATCGGTTCTCGAATTAAGGAAGAGTAATAGAAAAATTGCTTTTTTATTCATCCGTACCAGAAAGCTTGCCCGCTCTCGCCCAAGTGGAGTGACTTCTGCATAATTTCTTGTACGCTTGGTTCGTTAAAAGCCACAAGGGGGCGCATCTTTGTGGTTGAATTTGTACTTTTTATAGATTTTAAAAAACATCCCCTGAATTTTGTCTAGTTTTCGAACGAAATACCGAAGGTGAAGAGTTTTTTCAAGGTGTCGCCCTGTCTGTGTTAGAATCCCCATTATGTTGTACAGACAATGAAACACCTATCCTGTGATGACGTGTCAGTGCTTTCCTACCCTTTACCAACAGTTTTGTTGGAAGGAACGTAGACATTTCTTACGAGTCATAAGGTTCGATACTGTTGACATTTTGTTTAAGGGATGATAAAATGCTTGCAATAATGTTTGTAAATATTTTGTAACTTTTCAATAAAAGAAATTCAAAGAACAGAATTGGATTTTATTGTACTATATTTCCATTATATTTAAGATATTAGACTTTTCCCTTTAGTGTAAGTACTGTAATAATGGTTAAGTCATAATAGTAATTTGTTTAAGTATGTTCAGAGGATGAGATTTAAAATTCTGCCAACAGGATTCTGTTTAATTATACTTGAGTTATTATTGTTATTACGTTTTCTTTGGGAAGTTCACAGTATTTCCCTTTCATCCAATTTTTATTAAACTTTCAGGAATTAAAACTAGCCATTCGAAGTCCACCTTCCGTTTTCAGACAGATCCATTAGCGGATCCAGGGGGAGGCCAAAGGGTACATGGCCCACCCCCCAAATTGATAAAAGTACAGGCTAACACCATTATTGGCTCCCCAAGAGGTCACGTAGAATAATTTTTCTTACCCTTTCCCTTCGTTACCTACAAAAGTGGTCTATATATCTACCTGCTTTTTTCTCTTCACCTGAAATCCATATATTGGTCACTTTCTTGCGTTTGCGTGGATCTCTTTACGTCCCAATATTTTAGAACATTTCTTCTGAATCTCGCAATTTTCAGCTTTTTTAGGATGGATCTAGTGACACTTGGTAATTTGACTCGCAATTCTGACCTGAAATATCGGCTTGTCTTTGTCACGACGCAAATTCCCTGTGGCCTGTTTGTTTGTTTGTTGCACTACACATGGCTTCCACTTTTATTCAGTGGCTGTTCTTGCCATGGTCCCACTGGTCCGTAGGATAAGGAAGTAGACATTAGAGAATGGAGGCAGGGGGAAAGAAGGGGAAGACTTTCAGTAGTGGCATGCACTGCTGCCGACGAGGCGCTGGGGAAGAGGAGGGGGCGGGGAGAGCTTTGGTTGTAAAATACAAAGTTATGGTCAGATTTCAATTTTTTTTTTCACACTCCACAACTAAGTAAATTTCCTATATGGTGAGCGAATTTCAAAGAAAACTAATGAAAATTATGGATTTATTGAACATTTCTTTATGCCACTGGAAATTCTCCATTTACACTACAACTGCATTGTAGGTGCAGATAAAAAGTTACAAAGTATTCACATATGGTACTACCTTGATGTTAAAAAAACTGCTCGATATGTTTACCACGAACTTCTACAACCTTTTTCAATCTAGGACGGAACTCGTGTATGGCTTTATTGATTTGTTCTTGTGGTAGCTCATCCCATTTTTCCAGAAGCTGTCGTAAATGAGCGACATTTCTTTGACCCGATAAATTCTCTGACAAATTTTTCCAAAGGCCGCGATCGACAGGATTTAAATCAGGACTGTTTGGTGGCCAAATATAATACCGCTACCTGGTATTCTTTTGATTCACGAGTGTTTTATCGATTTTCTTGAAGCTTGTCCAAACCTCCTGCAGTTGGCTTACGTTAATTAAAATCGCTTTAATTATCAACTTGAACCTATGATTAGCAAGATTTTCCTGGAATATTCGCCATAAATCGAATTTCTCAGCTAAAATGCTAAAAGATGGCATACAAACCATAAAATTACGTAGTACTACCATATTAAAATTTCATGGTTGTATGTAAACCCCCCCCCCCCCCTTTTTTTTTTTTTTTTTTTTTGTGCCGACTCGATATATATGAAATACTAAAGTCTGAAAAAATGGATTAATTTGTAATAAATTCTTAAAGAAATGTCTTTTTTTATAGGCCTAAACATATTTCAAATTCATAAGTTTCGGTTCCAGCCGGTTATTTTTAAAAAGTTCCAACCGGAACTGCAAAAAATGAGTTCCGGTCGGAACTAACCTGTTTAATTATGTTTTGAAGGGGATTGTATTTAAATATTATAGCGTTTAATCTTTAAAACCTTTCTTGTTTTGCGTTTTTATACTATTTCCTCTTTCTTTATTCAATTTCTCTATCTTTCATCATTCTCTGTACACTCGCTTCGTTGTACTTTATAAACACGGGTAGACGTGAGCCGATGGGCGCTATTGTAATTTGAACTAGGCGAGGAAAAGACCGGGCGATTAATTATACACTTAATTTACATTTTACTCACTTTTATTTATTCCGAAACATTTTTAGATAAACGGGGTAATGCGAGGGGGGAATTAACGTTAACATTTTAGTCGGGGAAAGAGACGAAATAATATCCTAAATTCACAAAAACATCTTAATACCAAATGAACACATTCTTAAGCCCAAGGCCGTCCGATAACTGGAGCTCTTGGGCATTTTTCCGCTTGGGCAGCTTTTTAGTGTTGCCAACTAGTATTTTATAAACAAACCATTATTTAACGTAATTACATTTCTTATTAAATACTATTATCTTTATTAAACAAACATTATTAATTTCTTAACCAAACCATTTTAATTCTTAATTAGACATTACTACACTCACATCACCCCCTTGAAAATAAATTTTACACTAGGAAAACTTATTAATATCGTTTAACAAATTTATTTATTCAACAGTTATTTATTTTGCAGTTTTTTCTTTTTTTCTTTAACAAATTCAAAGTTGAATAGAGAAGAAATCATTAGAATGACAAATTCCACACATCAGATATTTTGTATCATTTTATAAAAATCGAAAAAAAATATAATTTTCACATTTGCATAAAAATAACATTTCGCAGTAATAATCAATTTACAACCTGTAACGCATCTGTTACGTGAAAAATAACGGCTAATTTTCTGAACACTGGTTACGCAAATTTCAAGTTCACAATCTATTCCAGCGATTCCTCATCAAAGTTCGCTTTACATTCGAAATAATTATTTATACGGTTACATAGTTACTATCAGGGCAACATAGAAAGAAAGAAAACTTTTCATAAAATACTGACCAGAGAGCACATACTATTTCACGAAATACAAAAAAAAAATATAGGCAATAATCGCACCCTTTCACTTATAATTTCATTACATAATAATCAGTACATTAATAGCTGGACGTTGTTTAGATCACAATCCGCACGCTGACAACGGACTTCTTAAATTTTCAATCGCAGCCTTCTGCTCACTTCGCTAGAATATAAGGGGTTGCATCGCCATGCAACAGGTCAGCACGCTTGAGGTTGGTTCCTCTCTCTCTCCAAATGGCGGAAAAAAACAAAACAAGAGAGGTCCAATTCTAAGAGGATCAGGGGTGGAGATATACTGAAAGTGGAACCACGCACCGGAATTGGACGAAATTTGCAATTTTAGAAGTCGACGAAGAAACTCGCCTCTCTCATCTCGACTTTTGTTGGTGAACGCTGCTCTTCCTACGTCCAGCTGAAAGACACCAAGTGAACCCATTCTGTAGGTATAGGTACACATTCATTTGGATTTTCTAAAGGCAACCTACTTAGCGCATCAGCCGTACCTAGAAGTTTGCCTGACCGATGTACTAAGTCAAATTTATAGGCTTGTAGAATCAGTGCCCATCGTTGAATCCTACCTGAGGCCAAAACTGGAATATTTTTATGAGGTGAAAATAAACCTAAAAGAGGCTTATGGTCAGTAATTAGTTTAAATTCATGACCCCATAGATAGAAATGAAATTTTTTTACTGCAAATAGTAAGGCTAAGGCTTCACGTCCAAGTTGTGCATATCGTCTTTCAGTCTCAATTAGTGTTCTAGAAGCAAAACAGATAGGCCTATCTACACCGTCAATGTGGTGAGATAACACTGCCCCAATTCCATAAGAATTGCTATCTGCTGAAACTATGAGAGGAAGTTTAGGATCATAATGCACTAGGAGAGTGGACTTTAGTAGTACGTCCTTGGAAGCCTTAAATGCTTCCTTTTGGGTATTCTCCCATCTCCACTGTTCCCCAGATCGTAATTGCTTATTTAGGGGTTTAAGAAAAGTCGATGCATTAGGCAAACATTTCCTATAAAAGTTTAGGAGACCTAAATAAGCTTGTAACTGTGTGATGTTTTGTGGAGGTGGTGCATTTTTTATTGCTTCTAGTTTATCCACCGTTGGATGAATGCCTGAGGCATCTACAGTATGCGGAACCCTAAATATGAAACCTCGTTAGTGACCCACGAACACTTTTCTTTCTTTAGCTTAAGTCCGGCATCCCGGAGTCTTTTTAGAACTGGTTAATCTAGTGAGGTGTTCTTTTTTAGACGAACCTGAAATGAGGACATCATCTAGAAAACAAAGTACCCCCGGAATGTGACCTAGAACTTGGTCCATTGTCCTCTGAAAAGTACCCGGAGCCGATACTATTCCATAGCATAGCCTATTGTACTTATATAGGCCTCGGTGCGTATTTATGATAGTTAGTTCTTTAGAATTTTCATCTAAACTTAGTTGAGCATAGGCTTGGGACATATCTAGTTCTGTGAAATATTTGCCCCCTGCAAGAGAGCTAAATAATTCATCAGGCTTGGGTATAGGGTAGCAATCTAGAAGGACTGCTCTATTTGCTGTTAAACTGTTAAACGGTAATCCCCACATAACCGCACGGACTTGTCAGGTTTTAGTACAGGAACTACTGGGGCAGCCCACTTAGCGTGTGTGACTGGTTCGATAATTTTATCTTTGAGCAGCCTGTCAATTTCTAAATCTACCTTCTCCCGCAGTGCATGCGCAATTGAACGAGACTTACAAAATTTCGGAGTTACATTAGGATCTACTTCTATACAGACCTGATGGCCTTTTAGATTGCCTACTTCAGGCCCAAAAACAGAAGAAAACTCCCATAACAATGAGTCTATGTCAGACGGATATGGGAGTGTATGCACATCTGCCTGACCCTTTGGCAAAATTTTGTCAATCGGCATTTTCAAAGCATCAATCCAATCACGGCCTAGTAGAGTAGGCCCTTGCTCATCCACCACTAAAAGAGTTAAGGAACGAGACAAAGTTTTCTTGTTGAGTGTAACTGTGATGGATGCTTCTCCACAAATAGGTATTTGTATGTCCCCATATTTTTTTAGTATTGTTTTAGATGCATGTAGTTTAGGTGTATTTTTGAGTTTTGTCAAAAATTGTTTTGGACATGACAGTTCGGGCAGCACCTGTATCTAGTTCTAGAGGAACTGTAATTCCATTTAGGCCTACCGCTACAATATATGGGCCTGTATTATCACCTCTTTGCTGGTCATAGAATAGGTACTCCACTCCAATGTTCGAATTTTCACCCCTTGTTTTCTTTGAAAAACAAACTTTAGCTATGTGGCCTATTTTACTACAGTTTCGGCAAACTGCTTCTTTAAAAGGGCAGTCCTTCTTCCATTGGTGTTTTCCACACCCAGTACATGGCTTGGAAGGCTTTTCCTCCTGTTTAGCGTTTGAATTAGTAGATTTAGTCGTATTTGCCGCATACCTTTTATTTGTCTGTCTAGTAGGCTCATTAGGTCTGCCAGGCCTAGAAGATTTAAAGCTATTTACGTGTTGGGCTTTACTACTGTGACTGCCAAAAGCTCTAACATCTTTAGCAGCTGCTTCTCTAGCCGCAGCTATTTCTACAGCTTGACTAAAAGTTAGGTCCTGTATATAGCTAATAGGGCTCTCTGGGTAGACTCCTCTTTGAGACCCATTACAAACCTATCTCTTAGCATTTCGTCTAATTTGTCCCCAAATTTACAAGTACGGCTATGGGCTTTTATTCCTGCAACAAACTCTGCAATGCTTTCATTCACCGTCTGATGTCTCGAATAAAATTTGAAACGTTCATAGATGAGAACTAGTCGGAGTTTGTAGTGATCGGTTAGGGCCTGTACCATTTCACTATAGGTGCAACTTTCCGGTGCTTTAGGAGCAACTAGGTCCATAACTAAGCCAAACGTTTTAGGGCCTATTATAGTTAAAAAGGTAGGTACTTTCTTAGCATCCGGAATGGAATTTGCCTCGAAAAACAACCTCACCCTAGTGGCATAAGCTTCGAAGTCCTCCCCAGTCTTCGTAGGGGCTTATATGGCCAATCACCGACATGCTAGAACAAAACCGATTTAGGCCAAATAACGTGAAGTAGGTTAGATTTTGTTTAAATTTGATCGTTACTCCTCAGTTAGGGCTGAATAGTAAATTGTATTAGAGTTAGGGCTGAGTAGGAATTAGTATTAGTATTAGAGTTAGGGCTGAGTAGGAATTAATATTAGAGTTAGGCCGGCGGGACCTAAGTTATAGTAGGTAGCTTGCCCACACAAACCAACCAAATCGGACGACCTACTAGGCTAGGCTACATCCAATTTTCCAAACAACCAAATTGAACCCAATAAGCCAAATTGAACCCAATAAGACAAATTAAATCCAATGAGCCAAATTTAATCCAATGAGCCAAATTTAATCCAATGAGCCAAATTTAATCCAATGAGCCAAATTTAATCCAATGAACCAAATTTAATCCAATGAACCAAATTTATTCCAATGAACCAAATTTATTCCAATGAGCCAAATTGAGTCCCATCCTCGTCGCCAAATGTAATAGCTTGGGGTTAGTGACCCCGCTAAGTTACTAGGTTTCTAAGCAACAAACAAAGGCACTTACCGGTGCGTTGAATTAGATATTCTTTAGGGCCTACCATAGATTTCCTACGTCCCACAAAGCAGTCTGCCTAAACACTCTAAGTTGAGTCTCTAACTTTACTAATTTAGAAGCTATAGACATTACCCCTAACTCTTATTATTTACCGACAACTTTCTACCCCATTTGTCACCTTAGAAACATCACCAAATTAAACTTAGCACCAACGATTTAGTCAGATATGAATAACCATGCTCTAGTCTAGCCAAAACCCAACGAACAGCCGCGTTGCTCTGTTTATCCCTTCGTGTTGCCATTCAGCTTTCTTTTAGTGATTTTTCCCTTTAGTGACTTTAGACTATATACATATTAGTGATGTAGGTCACATCCGCACATTTTCTCGCATCCGCATCCGCACTTTGGACTGCGGATGTCGTGCGGATGTGGACCGTTGAGATAAAACGTCATTAATAAGCGGAAATTATCAAATTCTATTATATTAATAGAACTAGTTCATTGTGCGCAAAAGTGATGCAAGCGACAAGACGAGAGGCTGTTCTTGTATGAAGTTACTCTCTTGCAACCTACTTAGATCCACGTTACAAAGCTAAGTTATTTTCACCTAGTACATTAGAACGAGTTAAATCATCACTTGGCAAAGCAGTTGAAGAGCTTCAATCTCTTGAATCTGTCGCTTCGCCACCCACCAAAAGAATAAGTTTCAGTGACAGAACCATCACCTTCAACAAGCAAATCTATCACAGAATCTCTCTCTCAGTTTCTTGAGTCAAGCAGCAATGACGAGACCTACGCGATGTCAAAAGATGTAGTAAAAATGATCGAGAGCTATCACCAAGAAAAACGCCTGGCTGCATGTGACAATCCTATTAGTTGGTGGAAAAATACGCAGAATATCTATCCATACTTGAGTAAACTTGCAAGGAAACATTTAGCCTGTCCTCCAACAAACGTACCAAGCGAGAGATTATTTAGCAGTGCTGGATTAATATATGATGAAAAGAGAAACAGACTGGCAGCAGAAAAGGCAGAAAAATTAATGTTCCTTAAGCATAACCTTCCTATAATTAAGTTTGAACATTAAACGATGAACATCTTAGTTTACTTTATTTTAATTACTCATTTATAAATATGCCTAATAAAACTTTAAACTTAATATAAATAGTTATCAAGCTAATTAAAGATCTCTTTCTATAAGGGTGGAGGTTGGGGAAAGAGGTCGGTGGGGTGCATTTGAGTTGGGTTCACGTCCCGCATCCTGGTAACACAATTATGGTTTCTAATTGTGGCTGAAACTCGACAAAATATAACGAATTTATTTGCAGACGAATTCACTAATTGATTTCTATATTAGTTAGATGCTTGATATTATTTTATATGTTCAGAGAAAAGTACAGCAATTATTGTACAATTAATCAATTATACTACATTATAGCTACAGCTCTCTCTATATAATAACTTATTATATACGTTAAACACAACATATCTCGAATATATCCTAAAAAATAACGAAAATGTAGACATCCGCATCCGCGGATGTTGAAATCAAACATCCTCATCCGCATCCGCATCCGCGGATGTGAAAAAAATGACATCCGCTACATCACTAATACATATATATACACACACGTCACCTCAATTATTTAAGCAAGCTCCATAGGTTTTGACTAACAATATTTAAATTTCAACACTTGTTTGAAACGTATGCCTTTTTGTGAAATGCTTGATTTGAATCAGATACTAATGTACAAGATAATTCACTGCCCAACAAAAAAAAAAATTTTTTGCTGCTGATTTAATTCTAAGACCTGTTTCTGGATAATATTGATGTGCTGATTTCAAAAATCACCTTAGATTTTGTCCATCACATCAGGTTTTCGTGCAATGCAATATGCCTATTTTGGGTGATCCATGAAGGGTGCTTATCAAAATTGATGATTTTTGAGACCTGTTAACAGCTGTTTTGCTGTTAAAATTTTATCTGTGGAATACGCAAATCTGTGCATTAAATCTAAAGGTCATGTACAGCATATTAAAATCTTGGGTATCTGTGATTTCCCCAGGTGTGAGCGTGACGTCATGATCTGAGAGAGATTTCCCATTGGCGGAGTGAGAGCAGCCGGTTCCGCTAGTGACGTTACTTGTAAACTTTCAGCAGTTGGGTTGCAACATGAGCATTAAAGTTCACTATCTCAATAGTCATCTGGATAAATTTCCAGAAAATCTTGGTGATGTTAGTGAAGAGCAAGGTGAAAGGTTCCACCAAGATATCAAAGTGATGGAAGAACGATACCAAGGAAGATGGGATACCCATATGCAGAGCCGGATTTAGACGTGTGGAGGCCCCCCTACCTTAGGGGAAGACATAATTGAAGTCATCCATAAGATTCATAATATAATTAACATACATACACTTTCAAAACATCGTGCACTCTTGTGTCTGTCCATTCCACTCATTTCTGCAAAAAATGAAAGCCTCGGGTTACTCGGGTATTCCATTATAGTGAGAGTAGGCCTAAAAGAGTAATAAAAACAAAATAATAATCAGTACACAACAAATAGTAATTGGTAAAAGTTTATGTACTACAGTGGTATTGGATGCGCGTGTTTTTTTGTTGATCATCTATCGGGTTTTTCTAGTTTCGGGTTTTTTCTATTTTGATAATGGCTTGTCAATATGTGGAGGCCCATGGGCAGCTGCCCACTTTGCCCACTCCTAAATCCGGCCCTGCCCATATGATGGCTGACTACTGCTGGAGCCTGCAAAGAGATTGTCTTGACATCTCTCATTCTAGGAAGTCCTATAAGAGAAAATTTATCAGCACTGAAAGGTAAGAAAACAAGAAAAAGACAATGTTAAGAAAACTGGTCCCGTGCTTGCTTTAATATGGATTCATTTTTTGCTTATTTAAACACTTTTAATCACTTTATGTGTCAATATTACCATTGTATATTAAAGTTCACTCCCTGCACAATTGTTTACTTTTCCATGCTGATTCTGAGTATGTAAAAACTTATTTTTTGAAAAGAAAAAAAATTGGGCATAACCCTGCCAAAATGCGATATCTCCAAAATATCCGTATTTGATTGCTCGAAAACCTGACGTGATAGGCAAAAACTAAGGTGATTTTTTAAATCAGCACACCAAAGTTACCTAAAAACAGGTGTTAGAATTAAATCAGCAAAATTGGTGTTGGGCAGTGTAATTGGACTACAAATTATAAAATTTTATTTTTGTGTCTTTGGGAAACTATCTTGTCTCATAATCATATTGTATTTTATTATCCCCAGGGAAGAGCTCAGAAGGGTTTTTCAAGTTCCATCAAGCTCAGCAGCAATATATGACAGTGATCTCGACACTCTCTCAACTCAGGGCAGCCTGGAATCACATGATGAAACTACTGATAGTAGTAGTGATAATTCCATAATCCTCTAATACTACTGATGCAACTGCTACTCTGGCTCTGTCACTTATTTGATGCCTGGTAAAAGGCATTTATTTTATATGAAGTTAATATTCTAACAAGATGTTCAATGGACAGCAGTGTCCAAGATTTGGACTCTAACTATAGCTATTAGCAACGTTACATGGATTATAAATCACTTTTTCAAAGGTATTGTCAACAGATCAATAAGAGTGCTCAAAGCATATTCATATTTTAAACTATATAGTATACCTGTCACACTGCCGAGCGAGGTTTGGTAGACTCTTCCTATTTTGTTCTGTCCTGGATTCCTGTTGTTCTCTGACACCAGCTGTTTCATCATGTGATTCCAGGCTGCCCTGACTTGAGACAGTCGAGATCACTGTCATGTATTGCTGCTGAGCTTGATGGAACAACTTGAAAAAATTTTCTGAGCTCTTCCCTGGGGATAATAAAATACAATATGATTATGATACAAGATAGTTTACCAAAGACGCAAAAATAAAATTTTATAATTTGTAGCACAATCATTTCAAGAAACCCAGATTTTCGGTGGCCATTAATCAAAAGTTTTTAATTTATATAGATCAAACTCACCGATTCTTTTCTTTTGCTTGCTCCTGCTGTACTCCTCTCCTTTTGTATCTGATGTCTGCCGATGTAAGGTGTTCCTTAAAACCAACGCATCGTCCTATTCTCGCTGTTTTCTGGTCCTCATAGAAAGCATAGTCTTCTTCTGTCATTTTGAGTTGATACAAATGTTCCAAATCTCTTCTCCGGTTTGAGTCCTCGCAGAAGATGTCAAACAACTTGGAAGTTTTTCAATGAAGGCAGAAAGATCACTCCGGAACTTGTCACCACTTTCTTTTTTGGATATCTATCAAACCTACAAAATTACCAAAACTTTAATATTGTGAATGCAAATTTCAATTCTAAACCCTAAGTTAAGTTCTAGTCAAAACAGAATTTATTACCGATCATTCTTATGATTTGCAAATCACTGAATCACATGATTATGTTAATAAAATTACTGTCACAAACAAATAAATGTAACTACAAAATTTACAAAAGTATGACATATTTTAAATCTTTTTATAAGGGACTGAAAATTTGAGTCTTACCTCGAAAATTCTTTGACTAGATCCTGAATCTTGCTCGTGACACTGGAGCATGAAGTTGGATAGACATTGCACCAAATCCACTGTTCAATCAGACTTAGTGCAACCGTATCAGCTGCTTGTCTGGTTGTCCAGTTCTCTTCTGCCATTACACATTGGATGAAAATTTATCAAGAGGAAGCTTTCCGTTGGGGAATGAGTCTGTGCTTGAAAATTTGTCACCTCCATCAAGAATTTTAACTGTGTCACTGCGTCTTAACATCCTACTATGCAGTATTTTTTGGGAATAAGGTTATCAAAATACATGTATTTATCATTCTATAAATTCAACCTGAAAAGAAAAATATAAAATATAATTTCAAATAAAAAAGAAAATATTTGGAGGAAAATGGCCAAAAACTTGCATTTTTTGAGCGAAAATGACGAAATGTAGATTTTTTTGATGCATTATTGAGCATTCAGCCCTCTGCAAATGTTTTAATCTGCTTCAGAGGTAAAATATAAATCATAAACAGTTTTTAAATTGTCTTTCTATCATCTCCAGAACCCGAGATAGGTCACTGGGTTCAAATTTTGGTCGCGCGCACATATGATTTGTATAAATTGGCCGGTAGCAGTCACAGTTTTGTATGCAACCACCCAAAATCGGTTTTAAAGTTTAATCCTGGACAAAAGACAACTATCTAGACCCCCTCAATTTTGATCCTGGCACTTTTACTTTTTTCACTCCACCCGAGACAGTCACTGGTCATGCGGCCTCTGAAATTCAAATTCAAGCCAACATCCACCCTTTCCCTCCCTCTCCACCGGCCCGCTCCCTGGTTAACCTCCTGATGCCCTTGACGTCTTCACCTCCACCCCGAAAACCAGATTCACCCCAGCCCGCTTTTTACACCCCTTCTCCTCCACCCCCACCTCAGAAGTTGGATTCACACCGCCCTGCTTCGTACCCTCATTCTCGCATTTCCCCCCCTCCCGAAAACTAAACCCCCTCCATTTCCTTTCATCCGTTCCTCGATCACCACTTCTTTAACCCGCCCCCCAACCTCCGTCAGCTCGTTCTTCTGGTCACTCTTCTAAATCTCGCCCGATTACGTCTCTCGCTCCCGCTGTATTCCGCTCTTGATGGCAGTTATCCTTCAGTAGAATTGCCGAGGCCTTCTCCCTAATTGGGAGGACTTCCTCCTCCTAATCCAGGATTTTGATCCAGTGTACCTCTGCCTTCAGGAGACCCAACTTGGGGTTTGCCCTTGCCCCTTCTCCGAAGGTTTTCTTCGTATTTCTCCCCCCATCCGTCTGATGCAGCCCCCGTGTGAACACAGACGTTTTCATCCGATTTTCCTTGACCGTTTATATTCTGTTTGCTCTTTACATCTCCCCCCATCACAGGAACTTTCTGTTGATGATCTTTCTGGTCTCCTGCAGTTTCCTCCCCCTTCCTCCTCCTGGGAGACTTCAATGCGCACCATCCTCTGTGGGGTGATACTGTCACCAATCAGCGGGGTGGCGTTATGGTCTTCCTTCTCTCAACCTCTCCTTCCGCCTTCCTTGACTTCTCTTGGTCTGTCACTCCAGACCTTTACGGTAGTAATCATTTCCCCTTCCTCCGCTCTTCCTACCCGATGGTCTCTCGCTAAAGCTGACTAGCCTCTTTTCTACTCTGAAAGTCAAACCTCTGCAGCTTTGAGTAACTTCCCGACGGTCGATGCTGCCTCCACCTACCTCACCGATCACATCACTTGTGCCGCTCTGTCCTCCATTCCCAAATCAACATTTTCCGACACCTCTACCCGTTCGGTTCATGGTGGACCCTGACATGTGCTCTGGCCGTTCGAGCTAAGAAGTCGGCCTTTCGCCGTCTTCAACGCAATCTATTCCTAGAATATTCAATAGCCTTTAAACGTGCGCGAGCTCAAGCCCATCGCACAATCCGTGAAGCCCGCCGCTTTTCTTGGCGAGCTTACATCTCCACTCTCACCTCCCGCACCCCTTCCTCCCGAATCTGGAACAAGATTCGGAAAATTTCTGGTAAATCCTTTTCTCATCCTCCTCCTGTCATTACGATAGACGGACACCCAGTGTCCTCTCCTACTGCAATGGCCGAGACCTTGGCCTTGACCATAGCTTCCATCTCCCGACACGACCACCTTGATCCTGCCTTCCTCCTACGTAAGACTTCGTTTGTTCTCTCCCCTCACCTTTTTCAGACTCCCAATAATTTCTCCTATAACCGCCTTTTTTCCATGTTGGAGCTGAGATCGGCGTTGGCTTCCTGCGGTAACTCTGCTCCTGGCCCTGACGGCATTCATTTCAAAATGCTTCACCACCTACACTTCGGTTTATTTATTTCTCCTCACCTTTTACAATTGGATTTGGGTAGAGGGCACCTTCCCCTTCTGTTGGAGGGAAGCAGTGGCACTCCCATTCCCTAAATCCGGTAAGAACCCGACATCTCTCAATTACCGTCCAATAGCCCTCACTAACTGCCTCTCAAAACTTTGAGAGAAGATGGTTTCTCGGCGACTGTGGCACCTAGAACTCCACAATTTACTTTCCCATACACAGACCGGTTTTTGCAGGGGCCGTAGCACCACTAACATCTTAGTTCAGTTGGAAACTGCGGTCCGTCTGTTATTTGCAGAGCTGCGTCACCTTTATGCAGTCTCTCTTGATTTGGAGAAAGCGTATGACACCACCTGGTGGTGGTGGATCTGCCGAAAACTTTATCTCTTGGGTTTCCGAGGTTTTCTCCCTTCCTTTATCTCCAACTTTTTGTCTTCCCATTCCTTTCGTATTCAGGTGGGTACCTCCCTCTCTTCTGTGCATTCGCAAGATGAGAGGGGTCCCCCCAGGGCAGCGTCCTGAGTGTCATCTGCTTCGCTTTGACGATCGACGACGTGGTGACGGCTCTGACCCCGGGGATTACGGCCACCCTCTATGTCGACGACCTTGCCATATATTTCTCCGGTTCCTGACCTGTCTTCCTTGAACGTCTCCTCTAGCGAGCCCTGGATTCGGTCTCCAAATGGGTCACAGATCACGGGTTCCGATTTTCCCCTTCGAAAACGGTGGCAATGTACTTTTGCCGACGCCGCTGCATTGCCGTTTCTTCTCTCTCTCTCTCTCTCTCTCTCTTTATGGATCACCAGTCCTTGTTGTACCCGAAACTAGATTTCTAGGTCTCCTCCTTGATTCCCGCCTCTCCTGGATTCCCCACCTGAAGTCTCTGAAGGCTTTGTGCCTTCAGACTTTTACCTTTCTCATACTGACTGGGATGCTGACCGCCATACTCTTTGGCCTCTTTACTACTCCCTGGTCCAAAGTAAGTTGGATTATGGCTGTCAGGCCTATTCCTCTGCGCATGCTGGACCCGATTCGCTCCTTGGGTGTGCGCATCAGCACTGGGGCATTCCGATCTTCTCCAATCGTTAACCTGTATGCAGAAAGTGGCCGTCTCCCGTTGGATGCCCACCGTACTTTGGAGGGTCTAAAATACTTCTTTCGTGTTCGGCAGTTTTCTCCCACCCCTGTCTTCCAATCCCTCTTCGGCCCTTCCACTGTGGCATGCTTTGACCGTCATCCCCACTTGATCCAACTGTTTGGTCTTCGAATGGCCTCCGTCCTGTCTTCTCTCGGGGTGGAGGGGTGAGTGCTCTCCTCTCTCCCCTCTAACTACCCCCCCCCGTGGACTCTTTCTTCTCTCCGTATCTGCTCTCTCCTTTCTACTGTACCGAAGTCACAGTCCTACCCGTCTGCCCTTCGACAACTATTTCTATCCCATTCCTCTTCCCATGCTGACTCTACCCCAGTGTTCATTGACGGCTCTCACTCGCCAGTTGAAGTGGGCTGCGCGGCTCTCTTCCCATCGGAAATTAAATCATTAACCCTACCCCTAGCAGCTTCCATCTTTACAGCGGAACTATCGGCTATTCTTTTGGCCCTTCGGTTTCTTCCGTAACTCCCTTCTACATTGTCTATTATTTATTCTGATTCCCGTAGTGCTCTTGAGGCCCTGTCCTCTCTTGTCTCTCCGCACCCATTGGTGCGACAGATCCAGGACTGGCTGGTCCTTCTTTCATCACGCCGTAAAGTAGGGTACCCTCCCAGTTGGTGTTCCGGGCAACGAACGCGCGGACGCTGCGGCGAGGGAGGTGTCCTTCCTGCCTTTCGACCCAAACATGCCTCTCCCGGCGTCGGACTTTACGAGGGTTTTCCGGGAAACATTCCTTCAGCGGTGGCAGCACCAGTGAGAGGACGTGTCCGGGAATTCTTTGAGGGCGTTGAAGCCCACGATTCGTCAGTGGCCTTCCTCCTGTCATCGTGACCGACGGTTAGAGACCGCTCTGATGCGCCTACGCATCAGTCATACTCGTCTCACGCATGGGCATCTTATGACAGGAGATGTTGCCCCCTCCTGCCCATGCGGTATTCTTCTCTCTGTTTCACATCTGCTCTTGGTTTGTCCTGCCTTTGCCGTTGCTCGCTCCCAGTTCCTCCCTTTTACTCTTATTCTATTGTTGGGTGACTTCACGCCTGTACCAAAGGACACACTTTTCTCTCTTCTCCGTCAAACTGGCCTTCTACTCTCTATTTAATATGACTCGGGTGTAATTTCTTCCTCCCTTTGCTGTTCATAGTGTCTTTACTCTTCTCTCTCATGACTTTTCTTTAACTGTTACTCCTTCAAAGTCCCCCTTACCCCATCTCCTTGTGCTCTCTCTTTACTTTAGCTTCGGCGCGATATGACCTTAGCAGTTGAAGCGCCGGTGAAGTACCGCTATTCATTTATTCATTCATTGTTGTTTGCCCTCATCATCAACTCTGGACCAGTCTAACTTCGCTTTACGTGTATCATTTACCTGTGATAGCATATACAATTAATGTCAAACTCAATTAAGAGGGGCACATGATCAGAACTAGTATAGAAGTACAAAATTGCAATATTTAGAAATGCCTGATTTGCATCAAGTGTACATATACAATAATCCATTCATGAGGTGGTGTGCCAACTATAACTAATAAGTAAAGCTCTCACCAGGAAGATTATACATGGGTGAAAAGGTCAAGTTATTATCTTCATAGAAGGCTTTTAAGTTGTTGCTAAACAAAGAATTATCGTTAAGCACATTAGCATTAAAGTCACCAATAATAACTACACATGTATTCAACTCATCAGTAATACTGTTGACCTGCCCCAATTTAATGAGGTAATCTTCATTATCATCTGCCTGAAAAGGCATGTAGATGCACAGAATGACAAATATTTTGTCTCCACAAATTTCTATTCCAGGTAGCCAGTTCAACCCAAGTTTTAATTCATTAATATATTTCCCATACCCTAACCTCTATAGAATAGTTACCCCACCAGGCGGGTGGCCTGCAAGGAGACCATCTTGTTTATCTCTGGTGGCCTCCCCTATCCGGTGAAAGTCACTGGACAGGCTATTCAGGTTCTTTAAGTCCTTTTTCCTGCAGACAGAGAATATGAGCATTCTCTAACAGCTTATCAATTATGATCCACCTATGTTTGTTATTGCCTAAGCTTAGGCCTCTACAGTTATAAGATATTACCTTGAATGTTGTATTTGAAAGATGCAAGGGTTCTGCCATCCATCCCTTCGAAAAGGCTTATTCTTGAATGTGTTTAATTCAATGTTGAATTCCATCTATACCAGGTACAACAGTTACAGCACTAAACCCAGCTGGATTTTCTTCCACAGTACGAGGCATGATGTCTCCATAATTACCCTCTCCAGCACTTGTGACAGGGGCCGCAGGTGTTTTTCTTCCCTTCTTTTCATAAAACCACCGGGTGGATATGCCCGTTCCGGCCATACGACTGGATCCATAAATACCCCTGGATCATCACAGACTACTGTGATTTGAAAGGAACTGTACGTAGTCCACCTAGAGTCAATTTTCCTACATGTAACCTAAAGGTTCACTTTTTCTTCCGCAAATGCCTCCAGCTCCTCGATGGAACAGCCCTTATATGATCTGTTTTGGTAGCTCCTATGATACCCCACTGCTCCCTGCCAGACTTACTTATATTGTTAAATGATACACCTTTTATTCAGATGTGTACTTTTTTATGTTCTTAATCGATATATTTTCTTTGCCATTTGTCAAATATCTAATATCTCAACAGATAAACGGTTATTGTTGTTCATGGAATGATCCGACATCCAGATGCTTGGAACTTTCTTTTTTTTGTTGTTGTTTTAATTAGAGTGTTATTATTTTGTTCAGTTTCTTTCTTGCATTCCTTATAAGTCAAAATTAAATCAGTTTCTTTCTGGCATTCCTTGTAAGTTAAAATGAAATCTTTTATTGAGGTGTGAATTTAGTGCATTGTTAACCGACATATTTGTTTTCAGTTGTGGAATTCTTAGTCTCAGCAGATGAAGTTTTTGACGTTTTGTTGCAGAACTGTTCCGACATCAATTTGTGCCTTAGGTACCTGGCACTATTTTTTCTTTGAGAGTTTAAAATATCATAAATTATTAAATGGTGAATTTGTTATTTTGTTAACAGATTTATTTGTCTGTCAGTTGTCGAATATATACGGGCTCACCAGATAAGCGGTTATTGACCTGTTGTTGTGGCATACATGGCAACTGCAAAACTTTTATTTGGGACCCCTTTTTTTCTTGTCTCCATAGCATTTTTCTTATGGTTATAAGCTTTTTAATAATTTTACCTTAACTTCAGGTCATTATTGAACATTTTATTACATTTTATTATACTTATGATAATTATATAACTAGTTGTGATTAATTTAGTAAATTAGTACATTTTTAAACTATTAAATTATTAGTTGACATTATTTGATCCTAAAAATGCGTAATCCAATATGATGGCTCCCAGAGCAATTGTTGAATTCCTTCTGAAAGGAATGAAGGAAGACGACGAATAAGATGGTAGCGTGACCGAATTATGGGTTAACAGTCAATTTAACTTTCAATTTAAAAATAAAATTATTTTCACTCGAAGATCTCACTGAGTACCACAGCAGGCTAGGCTTATACATATACTGGACATATTATTCAATAAATAATTCATAGCTGAAAACAAAACACGACAAAATTTATAATTTACTCTAATGTTCATAGAATAATTGTACCGAATTGCGTTATATAATGACAATTAAACAGGACCAAGGGACGAGCTAGAAATTCTTTTGGCCTAAGGAAAATTAATTTAATGACTTCAAATTAATAAATGCATGATGGAAAGCCCCCTTGCCCACGGGCGATGCGAAAGTTTTTTGAATCAAAATTCACCTTATATTAAAATTATACTAATTTATTATTTATTAAGAAATATAAATTTTTTAATTCCATCACGATAGAAGTGTAATGGACGTTGAACAAACACTCCTCTCACTTTGTTTGCTTAACAGGGTTGGTGACTTGATATCCCCCTCCATAGTTAAAATCGGTGGTGGGATTCAAAAATTTTAAGAACCGGTTCGCCCTCCCCTCACCTTCTCCTCTCCCTTCCGTGTCAGAAATGAAAACTAAAAAAATGTTTTTATTGAAATTCTTTATTTAATTTCCTTTTAAATATTTCCAAATCGCCACTTGATTATTTATCATTCATTGTAGTCTTTATTTCTTCCTTTTTTAATCCTATTGTCATCGGTTGTGTGGTTATTTCTTAGCCACGTTTGAACTGATGGAATGCGGTCCCAGGATTCGAATGGAAGGCCAATCAAATTAATTGCATCAAATTTGCCACATTTTGAACTGTAGGACGGCTTCTTTTATCTGAATATATAATATTCATAGTTGAAAACCCTCTTTCTGCCTCCGCAGAACTTACGGCAACAGTATTGAGGATATTTTTAGCCTTTTGTATAGTGGTTGGAATCTCATGATTATGGCGATTTTTTAAAACATTTTCCAAATAGTGGCGGAAATCATTGATGTTGATTTCATAATTAAAGATTTCATTGAATTCACACAATTTCTCTTCGGCGGCTTTCCAAGGGACAACTTCATCGATATTCCAAGAATCTGGCTCAAGTATGTTTACTAGTTCATGAATTCTATCACTATTTTGTGCATTATTTCTTGTTTTTAAATGATCACAGTCCATCAACCTGGTTTTCATATGTTTGATGATTTCATCCAGTAGTTTCTCACGAGGAAGGTTTCTATAGATTTGATTTTCTATAAAATCAATATTTTTAAAAAGGCGTCGGATTTTTTTGGTTTCATTAATTTTCTTTTCGAAGGTTCCTTGATTTTCTTTAAGCATTTCAAAGGCCAAAATTGATCTTTTTATTAGTTTTTCAGCTCTCGCGATATTTAGATTTCTGGTTTGAAGGGCGTTGGAAAGTAGTGATATTTCTTGTAGTATGTCAATCATTAATGCTGAATCGTCTAAGAAGAATTTGTTGCGAAGACGGGTAGCCATTCCTGAATATTTTTCGTTTGAAGAAAAATATTTGTATAAAGCTGGATAAGCACGCCATACAGCAAGTGTTGATTTTAAGCTGCAAGCAGCCCATCTTGGCCCTAAAACTCTACCAATCTTTATAATTTCTAGTCCAAGTGCTTCCAAAATGTTGAAAAATTCCGTTTGATTTTTGTTTGATTGGTGAAAAATCGTGTAGATTTTATCTATGAACATTTTGAAATGATTCACTTGTTTCATTTCAGCGATAGAATCATCTAAAACAAGTTGCAGGCGGTGATTCAAACAATGCCAGATGACGATGTCAGGAAAATCTTGTATAAGTCTGGCGCTCACCCCTGATTTGCGACCAAGTATCACACTTGCACCATCAGAACAAAATGCGACCAAATTATTTTTCAAATATCTAATATCAAATCTAACTGCGTGTAAACTTGTTAACAAATTTGTGTATATTGTTTCAGAATCCTGTGCTTCCAGCTCAACCAAATCGAGGAAAATTGTTGGCGAAATATCAGAATCTTCTACTTTTAAAAAAATTCTGAGCAATGATTTGCTAGATATAGTTGAAGCTTCGTCAATGATGATACAAAGCTTTAAATCTTTTTAGATTATTTTAGTAAATATATATTTTTAATTTCTTTTGCAATGTGATCAACTATTTTAACGGCAGTTTTCCGAGAATGAAGTCCCACTCCCATGTCCAACCCATTTTTTACTTGTAGTTCAATCTCATGTTCAATGTCAGCAAATGGCTTAGTTCTTTTTGCCATACTGTAAATGGTATTAAAGACTCTACATGTAGAGCTATGTTTTTGGTTCATTTTATCCACGCACTTGGTAATACATCATCCGCACGATCTTTTAATTGTTTTACGTATATTTGGTGTGCCTTCGATGAAAAGTGTCCATTCATTTTCTTTCTGAGAGATGCTCGCTGGACAGTTTTATCTTTTCCTGATGCTTCAATATTGCAGTTTCCCCATTCTACCGATACATGAATCCCCTTCATGTTTATTGAATCAATTTTTGCGCAGTAATTACAACACAGTTTCTTGTTGTGAACAAACAAACCATCATATTTTCTCTGGAATTCTTCGACCTGTTTCGTTCTCCAGCAATCAGGAAGAGCAGTTGCTGGAAATTCATCTCTGGTTTGCACAGTACTGGAAGTGGAAGTTTCATTGCCTGTTGGTGTTAGATGTTCGCTTGGATCTTCGTTTGAACTTTTAGATCTCGGTTTCTTTGTAAAAAAATCAGAAACAAACATGTTGTCGCTTCATTTTGGGGCTGAAATAGATAAATTTTGAATTATAACAACAGTGGTGGACTGGCAATGGTTAAGAGGTCCTCTAAATTTCGGATCCTTATTTTTTTTTTTTACCGTATTACAGTAATAAAATATAAAAGTTACCAGATCTAATGACTCACGCCAAAAAATTGACTATATAGTGGTACTTATAATGAGTAATTTATTGTATATTCGTACAAATGTATAGCACCGATACCACGGCTAGACTGCTAGAAACACACCGACCACTACTTTATCTAGACACGGACTGAAAAACGTACGCCTTCTCACACCCTCCCCACTCCCTATGTGCGCATGCGTCAGCTTCCGACAGCAAGTCACGTGATCAACTTAGTGCCGTTCAGAAAAGCATTGTTTATGGTGGTTATGAATATACGTACAAATTTTTATTGCGTTTTTTTATAAAATAAATATTCGGTATAAATAAAAATCATGCACGGACTGAAAGGGTTAAAGACCGGTTCGGCGAACTCGGAAAATTTTAGGAACCGGTTCACTCGAACCGGTGCGAACCGGCTGAATCCCATCACTGGTTAAAATACGTGGTGGTTTTCCGTTTGACGTTCTTCAACTACAAAAGGTCAGTGAGACGGGCGATGATGTCCTACACCAGAGAACATAGGACGTCATTTGGAGGCCAATTTCAAGCCCAATAAATTATGAACACTTCCTTTCTCAGACTGGCTTGGGACGAATTACAACTAATTAATAAAAAAATGTATTTGATTATCTTTGCTCAATCCGCCATTTTTACCCATTTGATGAGGAAACTTCGTGGTGAAAATTTCAGGTTGATCGAAGACTGTTTAGGGGTCGCGCATGGCACTTGAAGTTTTGCATGGAGCGGCTCCCCTTATAGGAGAACCCCTTTCCGTAAATCCAAGCTCAAGAGTCTCTCGTGTGTGTGTCTTATGATTGATTTGGTGTTTTTTTCATGTTCTTGAATGCTTCCAGACGTTGCTGATACAAAATGATCATACCCGTTTATTTTCTTTCCTCAAGGGTTCTTTGGGAATGGCTACAACTCGATCTTCCTCAGCCATCTGGCTGGTGGGTAAGCCGATACCCAGGTTCTCGGGAGCGAAGTTATCCAGTCGTGGTGAAGTGCTGTGAGTCCTCTTTCACCATCACAGACATGAAGCTTCTTTGAAGCAATGTGTGAAGCTGACGGCGCAACAGGTGGCAGAACGACGGCAGAAGCGATCTCTGGAAGACCAAGTTGCTCAGAGTGCCACGGTGGAACTTGAGTCGTCTTCTTCCACTTCCGTGTCGGACAATGGAGACTCGCCAATGCCCTCACCTACTCGAGGACGAGGACCTTGCTGTCTTCCAAAGCGGCCCCGAGGTTTTCCCGTCATCGGCGGTCAGGTGGCTTCAGCTCTCGACCGGACCCAACTCAGCGATCGGAAAGCAGTTCATATCCTGGTCCCCTTTGCATCCTATCTTGGTCACGATGTGGAGCAGTTGGCCACCAGCCCAAGCACCATCCGAAGGAAATGTATTGCTTATCGCACAGCTTTGGCGGCAGAGCTAAGGCTTAGCTTTTCCCCCACTGTTCCCTTCACTCTCCACTGGGACTGGAAGCTGATGTCCGACTTATCTGGTCGGGAAAGAATCGACCGCTTTCCCATCCTGGTCTCCGGTGAGGGAGTGGAGAAACTCTTGACGGTCCCCAAGCTAACTGATGGGAAGGCTGAGCAAACAGCAACGGTCATTGGAGAGGTCCTGGACGAATGGAACTTCAAGGATCGCATCAAGTCCCTCTGCTTCGACACCACAGCAGTGAATACGGGAACCAAAGAAGGTGTGTGCCTGCGGATTGAGCAAATGCTGGAATGTGATCTTCTCTACCTGGCCTGTCGTCACCACGTTTTGGAGATTTTGTTGGAGGCCGTGTTCTCTGCTTTGGCCATGGAACAGTCGAATAGTCCGGACATTTCCCTCTTCCTGAAACTTCAGGGAGTTTTGGCCGAGGGTTCGACAATAAGAGTTCCAAACTGCACTCGACGATGAGACTATGGCATCGACGGTTGAGCCATGGCGAGAAGACATCCTCAAGTTCGCTCAAGAACAACTCTGCGTCCAGCAACCCAGAGACGTAAAAGGAACTGCTGGAGTTGGCAGTGATCGTTCTGAGAGATGTGCCTTATGGTCGTTCCTGTCACTTTCATGGCTCCAGGCGCACTCCATCGGGCCAGGTGGATGATGAAGGCGATTTATGCCTTGAAGATATGGATCTTTCAGGTACCAATTTGCTCAAGCCATGACCCAGCGACCATCCACCTCCGGAGGACCGAACAGGAAGGAGATCTTCTGGATCAACCTCGACCACCTCTGTGTGTTCATCGTCCAGTACTACATTGGAGCGTGGTTCACGGCCACGAGACCATCTGTTGCCCCTCCTATGGACCTCACCCTCTTCAAGACACTTTCACAACACGAGAATCCGGTCATCAGGGACGCAGCCATGAAGTCCTTCGGCCAACACCTCTGGTACCTGTCTGAAGCCACGGTTGGCCTGGATGACAAGAGGAAAATGATCACCAATATGAGTGGGGTTCAGGGTTCAGATGAACCATCACCTCGCACACTCCTAACTCCTGTAGAAGCAGCTGGAAAAGACCTTCCTGCTTTTTTCACCACCACGACCAAGAAAATCTTCGATAACCTGGAAATCGACCCCGGATTCCTGACGACCGACCCAGCGCACTGGCCGGAGTTGGACACCTACAAAGCTGGAAAGGCGCGTGCGAAGAGCCTTGTGGTCACCAACGATACGTCTGAACGAGGGGTCGCCCTCATCCAGGAATTCACCGCTTCGGGAAGAACGAAGAAAGAGGACCAGATTCAGTGCATGCTTCAGGTCGTTGAGGATCACCGCCAGCTTTACCCGAAAACAGCAAACAAGAGAGACCTCTTGGCGTGAACAACTGTTATGAACTTATGATGAGTAACTTGTTCAAAAGGAATATGATCGTCTTAAAGCTGTATTTCAGTTTTTCTCAATTGTGGCTGTCCAAATATATGTTCAGACTTTCGTTTTTCCAGCTATGGTTTGCTTTCTCCCTTATGTGAAATTTCAGATTCGTTGCGCGACCCTAAACATGATTCGAATCGAATGAAACTTCACCAGTAGTGTTTTTGCATTAGGTGGGTGTAATTGGCGGGTTGCTCAAAAAATTCATCGAAGTTGAATTTTGACTCTATATACAGTAGAGCGGAGTGAAACAACTACTTTTTATTTCAATTTATTTGCCTCACTTGTTTTTTGGTGTACTAGAACAAAAATGATGTATTCAGTCATTTAATGTTTGTAACTCAAACCATCTCCCGCATTTTTACATAAAAGCAAAATGGCCATCAGCCGGTTGTCCATAAATAAAAGTATGCTCATAACATAAAAACTAAGTGTTCTATCAAAAAAAATAATTGAAGAAAAACGTTTTACAATGCAAAACTACTTAAAAAACACCACTGTGCATACATTGTATTGAAATAAAATTGTATCTGGTCTCACTTGGTTGGATGCCGTAAATCAATTACATTTGAATGCGATACAAAACCCGCTCATCTCAAATTTTTTTTTTTTCAGGAGAGGCGCAGATCCTTTTTGGTTTCAAGTGAGGGAAGCAGAGAGCGACTTTTTATTCTTGACCTAATAAATCCGTCTCTTGATTCCTGTGATATTACTGATGCTGATGCATATGTAACCAACTTCACGGCTCTTTCGACGTTGTGTGTGTGAATGGGGTATTGCTCAACTTTGAAACATTTTGTTTCGTACTCAAGCAATTCTTCATCACACAATTTAGAAGTGAGAGGTGATTCACTGATATCAATCCTATCCCAGAAGATGATGTCTGTCCAATGTGATGCTTTGAAGTTCAATTCTGGTACTCTAAATTCTCTGATTTTCCTTGTATTGGCTTCCTTACTTTCTTGTCTGTATTATTCAATCGATTGCAACTTTGCGCAGCTTTTGCTCACTGCAGTGATAGAAGAATATTTTCTGAGTGTGCAAAATAGGCATTCCGTGATATATAAGGTTGGACAACTTTTTGTATATCTTGGGGTAACAGGTTGAACCTTTTTATCGCATCAAAGATATGTTTGGGTCCATCAGCAGATACGGTTTAAATTTTATATTGAACCAGTTAGGACCATAGTTTTTTACTATGAACAGAACAAGGCTACGTAACTCTCTGGAGGGATTCTTTTGGGAGACATAATAACGACATAGTCTGTTAGCTAGAGTTAACCATCTAGAGTTGTTAAAGGGACCAGGCTTGAGTTTCTCTAGGCTTCTGTCAACATATCCTTCTCTTATGGCCCCAATTATTCTGAACATGTATTGTTGATCATTACTTAAATCTTCTATGAACTCATTTGTGAGAACTGGGATGCTATCGGCCCCATCCGTAATTGGGGAGAACTTTACCACAGGCATCTCATGGCAAGTCTTAAGAGCATTACTAATAGATCCACTGAATGATCTTGGCCCAGTTGTTTTCCCGTCGTATCGTTCAAACAGATGCTTTAAGGGAAATTCATTTGTATGTAACATAAAAATGCTCCATTGCAATGGTCGGTTCAGCTTCTGCTCGATGAAATGGATTATGCCACCTTTAGACCCAGTGTTGACATTCGTACTGTCGCACCCTATCACCTGGAGATTCTGGTCGTGTCACTTCATTCAAGTAAGCGAACAACGATTCAGATACATCATTTGCTTTTCCAGATTTAGGGCTCAAATGGTTAAGGTATTCTCCATCAGGCTCACTCAATAGTACATAATGTTCTTCAACAATTATATTCTGGTACCATTTACCATCTTTATTTGTCTTTACCAACGTCTTGTCTTTTCTCCCATCAAAATATAAAGCTTTAACATCATAACTTTGTGCAGCTTCAACTTGTAATTAATGTTTTTCTCAATTTATGTCTCTCTCTTCTCACTTTACTTCGATCAATAAAAAAAGTCAGTCTTTTTCGGTAATGATACCCAAATCCACCAAAGTAGCTGAAGCAATGCCGATGCAGCCCTATCTGAAACACCAAATCTGTCGGCTTCCATGGCGAGATTGGGTAAAGGGGCTCTCATTTGAATGTTGGAGCATTCATATTCAGACTCAGTTGTTGAACTTTCTTCGGTGTGAATATATTTACTCGTTATCATAGTTATAACCAAATAACGCACAATATAACGCGATATCTTCTCGCAAAAATCGATAGAGGTCTTTCAAAATATGACTTTCGCCATTTTTGTTTTCGACAAAAATGCGGCGGGTGGAGGGTCCTAAAAAGAAAATATTATCTTTTTAGAACTTCTAGAGGGTCAATACACCAAATCATGAGTGAGGCAAGACGGTTTAATATTTTCACTCCACCCTAATATACAGTGACGTACCTTACTGCGCAGTGCGCATATACAGTAGGAAACATCTTAAGAGCCATTCAAATTATCACTCACATTCGTCAATTTGTGGCTTCATTGTCCTTTCTTAGTCTCAAATCCATAGGCACAATGCCTGATTCTTCGGTTTAAACCACCTCAGAACTGCATCCTCCTCTCTTATAAATTACTTAATCGGGATGTTTCAACCTTGAACTATATCGTACGCCAGCTAGTCATGTTTGAGATTGAAACGGTGATTGTATGGTACCAAAATTAACATCATGAACCGAGGATAAGACGTACACTAATTTTTTTTTTAATTATGCTAGTGTTCTTGGTGTCATAGTTTTGTTTTAAAAATACACAAGAAATTTATTTTCTGAAGCCTCATGGACACGCCCAAAACAACGAGAACGGTGAACAGCTAACGATAGTGTGAATGATTAGGAAGTGTGGATGACGAAGAGTATGGGACGATAGTGTGAACTGCCCTTTAAAGATAAACATCCTGTGGTACTGCAAACAAAATATACTTCGATTTTCATATATAGTTTTTTTTATGCAGGAAGGAGGGGCCAAGGGCAAAAGCGCCCATCCTATAGGAGAAGAAGAGAGCCAAAGTCAAGGTCCGGGGTTTTCGAGATGCCTAGACACACTGCGTTTGAAAGATGGGAGGTCATAGGAGGAAAGATGGATTGAGGAAGATTGTTCCAGAGTTGACCGGTTGAGTAGATGAAAGACTGAAAATATTGATTAACCTTTGCATTAAATAATTGGACAGAAAAAGAATGAGAAAGTGTAGAAAGTCTGGTACTGCGTGCTCTCCTTAAAGGAGAAGGCATGCAGTAAGAGAGTTCAGAAGAGCAATGTCCGTTATGATAGAGATAGTGAGGCAACATTGCGGCGAAGAGAGAGAGATTGAAGACAGTCAGTAAGAAGCGGGGAATTGATGAGACGAAAAGCCTTTGATTCCACCCGGTCAAGTACGACTGTGTGGGTTGAACCACCCGACACATGAGAAGCAAACTCCATACAGGGGGGGGGGGGGGCGAACAAGTCCCATGTAAGGAGACAGCAACTGAGTTGGGGTGAAGAAACTGTAGAGGCGGTACAGCACATCTAACCTCTTAGAAGCTGTTTCAGAAAGAGAGTATATGTGATCTTTCCAGGAAAGATCACCAGAAAAGGAAACGCCAAGAATGTTAAGAGAAGAGGAAAGACTGAGTTGTGTGTTGTTGAAGGTAAGGGGATAGTCGTGTGGAAGATTGTGACGAGTAGATAGATGGAGGAACTGAGTTTTTGAGGCATTGTAAGCCACAAGGTTTTCTCTGCTCCAATCAGAGATAGCAGAAAGATCAGAGGTCAGGTGCTCCATAGCTGTACTACGCGAATCATGGAGTGACTGTTGAGAGGGACGCTTTGGGAAGCGGGTGGAGAAGTGAAGAGTGGAATCATCGGTATACGACTGAATAGGACAGGAAGTGCCAATTAAAAGATCATTAATAAATAAAAGGAAAAGAGTGGGTGACAGGAAAGAACCCTGAGGAACACCACTGTTAATAGCTTTAGGAGAAGAACAGTGGCCATTTACAACCGCAGCTGTAGATCGGCCAGAAAGGAAATTAGAGATGAAGGAACAGATAGAAGGATAGAAACCGAAGGAGGGCAGTTTGGAAATTAAAGATTTGCGCCAGACTCTATCAAAAGCTTTTGATATGTCTAGCGGAATAGCAAGTTTCACCAAAATCCCAAAAGGAGGATGACCAAGAGTCAGAGAGATATGCAAGAAGATCGCCAGTAGAGCGTCCCTTCCGGAATCCATACTGACGATCTGAAAGAAGATTGTGAGAAGAAAGGTGTTTAAGAATCTTCCTATTAAGGATAAATTCAAAAACTTTGGAAAGGCAAGAAGTCAAAGCAATTGGATGATAGTTGGAGGGTTGAGAGCGGTCACTCTTCTTTGGGACAGGTTGAATGAAAGCGAACTTCCAGCAGGAAGGAAAAGTACCAGATGCGAGACAAAGACGAAACAGTTTGCTTCGGTAAGGTGTCAGCACAGTTCATAAAAACAACAGGAGGAACACCATCAGGACCATACGCCTTCCTAGAGTTGAGCCCAGATAGAGCAGAAAAAACATCTTTAGAAGAGATTCTAATTTCAAGCATAATAAAGTCAGAGGTGGGAGATGGAGAAACAGCCCCATAATCGTCCAGGGTTGAGTTGTACGCGAAAGTTTGAGCGAAGAGTTCAACTTAGGCAGGAGAAGAGACGGCAACTGTGCTGTCGGAATAGAAAAGAGGAGGAAGTTAAATTGTTAAAGAGGTTCTTAGATAGATGCCAGAAAGAGCGAGAAGAATTAGAATTGGATAGATTTTCACATTTTTGTTGGATGAAGGAATTTTTGGCGAGTCGAAGAACAGACTTTGCACGTTTCCGGGTATAAGCTGAGTAAGAGTCAGGAATTGGATGGTGACGGTACCTTCTCAAAGCCTCCTCTCTGTTGCGGAGAGAGGAGGCCCAGAAGGGCCCCAGCTACGGAAGCAGTAATCATTCCATGGGAAATCACACAAGTACTCCCTAAGGGCCTCCCAATCAGCGGCGCCAAAGTGCCAAGGGCGCCCTCTTTTGGGAGGACCCAAAGGCCGAATTGGAGCGATAGGAAAGGAAACAGATACAAGATTGTGATCGGAGGAGCCTAACGGAGAGAAAAGTTTCACAGAGTAAGAAGAAGGATGAGAGGTAAGAAATAAATCCAGAATGTTAGGCCTATCTCCAAGGCGATCGGGGATACGAGTAGGGTGCTCTACAATCTGCTCTAGGTCATTTATGATAAAAAAGTTGTAAGCTAGTTCACCAGGGATGTCAGTAAAATGGGAGGAAAGCCAAAGGTGGTGGTGAACATTGAAATCTCCTAAAATGGAGATTTCAGCAAAGGGAGAGTGGGAAAGAACGTATTCCACTTTGGAAGTGAGGTAATCAAAGAATTTTGGATAGTCAGTAGAATTAGGAGAAAGGTAAATAGTGCAGATGTATTTAGTTTGAGATTTAGTTTGACAGATCATGCCAAAAAAAATTAAATTTTACACCACACCCCTTCCAATTTTCCTATTTGTTGTATAGCATTGCCTATATAAAAAAAAACCAAAATGTCAAGTTTTAGATTGATCAGACTTACGGTTCAAAAGTTATGGCCCTTCCAACTTTGGGGGGTTTTCAGGGACCCCCAAATTACAAATTACCATATCTTAGCCCCTAATTGAGATAGAAAAATGATTCAACTTGCATTTGAAAGGTAATTTGTCAAATATTAAATGAGTATAGACATGGATAGCAGCTTAGTTGAGGAGTAAAAAAGTTGTGGCAATTTGTATTATTAAAGGAGGGTTTTACGCCCCCACCTCAATGGATTTTTTAAAAACTTTCATATCAGATTGAGGCCAAACTCTATCCGTATAAGTGGCATTTAAGAAATTGCTGTGTATTTAGGTGTAAACTGTGTGTTTTGAGATTTGAATAGTGATAACTTCACTGAAAAAAACATTTTCATTTTCATAATGATTTGTCACCTGCATTTAACTTAATTTTTTTCCTGAAAAGTATGTTGGCTTATATGTAACTACCAGTACTTATTTAATTGTAAATTTGTTTCAAGAATGAAACAACTGAATTATTAGCAACTGCATTTTATTTTTGTTCTGAGGTGACGTGTGTGTATATATATGTATACAGTCTAAAAGTCACTAAAAGAAAGCTGAATGGCAACACAAAAAGATAAACAGCGGAACGAGGTTTGTTCGTTTATTGGGCTGAACTAAACAGCATGTATTTTTGTATCTGACTAAATCGTTGGTGCTAAGTTTAATTTGGTGATGCTTCTAAAGTGGAAAAGTAAAGCAGTTGAAGTTCTCTAATTATTATATCAGTTACGGGCAATGTCTATAGCTTCTAAATTAGTAAGGTTAGCTATTTAAGTAGGATGTTGTGGGACGCTGGCACCTATTGTAGGCCCTAAAGAAGATCTAAATCAAAGAAGCTGTAAGTACCTTTATTGTCTATTTAATAACTTAATACCTAACGGGGTCCAACACCCCCACGTTATTACATGTTCTAAAATGTATACAGAGTACAGCACACAGGTTCAACAAACTCATTAAACATAATAATATAACATAACAATAATTAACAAATTTCTCAACTGAAGCCTGCGAACTGTGGCTAAGTAATAGAAAGAATATATACACACTTAAACTTGTATGACAGTAACTTAGAAGTACAAGCATCAACTGGGTGAGTATAATATACCGTACTAAAAACTTTTATGGCTCCACTAATTTGATCTCTCGGATGGAAAGAGTAGGCAATTTTAATACTACGCAAGATATTTGGATTGGACATAGAAAATGATATTTATTAGAGCCTCCTGAAGATGTTAAAAAGCTAATTTGGTAATCAGCAAATTCTTTTGAACTGTCTTTGATTATTCTAAGCCAGATTTTACGATCATACTTACAAGCAACATATTGGCCAATATGATACTCAGTATCTTTGTTTACTAGCAGACTGCTCCCACCCTGTTCAACTCTACTTATTCTAAACAAAGTAGGATTTTCTGAATCAGATGTTTGATAAGCCTGTATCTCGTTCCTTGACTTAGGTACAATTCTGTGAAGCCTCTTGTGCCCTTGATTGATATAACTTCATTAAACCTATTAGACAGATGTAATTTATTTGATTCAACCTCCTGCTTAGTAACAAAGAAAAAAGTTAGTGATTTGAAGTGCTTAGTACTAAAATCATATAAAGCTCTTGGTGTCAGAATGTGACCAGCATCAGTTCGTTGTAGACTAGCCTTTGCTAAACCTCTTTTTACTGGTCCTCCAATACGATCACACGCATTTTCACCATGACTTGTAGCAGAGAAATTCTACTCGGCTTTGACACCGAAATCCTGTTCATTAGCAGAGATTGATGAAATTTATCTATTATATTGTCCACCGCATCCATCAGAAAAGTAAATAACTTTTTGTACATTGGGAATCTAGCTTTTATATCTTTTATCAAATATTGCTGAAAAGTGTGAACTGCTGATGTTGAGTGCTTAAGACAGTCGGTGACAATGCAATAACTAGTGTGGCTTAATTCCCCATCCTTCTTATGATAGACTACAAATGGGTGGAGTGTTGCTTGATCATTTGTCCAGGGAAAACTCTGAGGGGCATCCTGAGTAATAAATGAATAGTTTTCAGCAAAATCCCCTAGTACAAATACATCATTACTTTGAAGATTCTGTTTTATATTCTTCATGTGTTGACTCTGACGTTTTGCAATGAACTGTTGATGAGTGAAGGAGAAAATGGCTTCTGAAGTTTCATTAAATTCCTCTACTGTAGCTGAAAAAAACTATATAGGGCTATGGGTTGATTGCCTGTGCCCTCATCCGTTGGAAATTTCCAGCAGATTTCAGTGGAGGGTTACCGACAAAAGCCCTATGCTTTTTCGTTAGAGAGTTATGAATATGTAGGTGTTTAAAGGACCTTTTTATATTTAAGTGATTACGGTAATTCTAGCGTCGGGATTTGCGCGACGTACAGTATACTAGAATGAAAATAATTTGCCTCACCTTATTTTGTTGGGTCTTTGTTTGCTTCGATGTAGGGCGTTACGATCATCTTCGGTGTAGGGCCGCCACGATCGAGTTTCGCGACGAATTTACTTAAGGTAATTAATATAGGCAGTCACTATATAAACCCCTGAAGGAATAGGCCTATCCTTTTTAGTCATTAGGTTTTAAATTATAAGGAATTCACTCAGAACTAGAGGGAAAACTTTATACGTCTTCCCTGTTTAAAGCTTCGCTGTAACATAAACAGCCCTGAGAGCCGTTCCTTGGTTCTGGTGTATTATTTGCCGAACTAGCATGATTTTGTTGTTTGTTGGTCTACTTCTTTTTGGTAGACTAAATAATAAATTGGGTTTTCTTGTTGCTATGTGAGGCTGATTCATACATACAGGTTCTTTGTACGTATGGCAATTCAATTATTTCATTCCCAATAGGCTTTGTCGCCAATCCCGAGGCAATTTTGTATAGATATTTAATTCAATTAATTAATAATTTATATTTAATTATGAAATAAATGTACCACATATGATACCATGTTGTGAGCGCGTATAGTTTTTCCATATACTGGGGGGGCCGGAGAAAAATTTGTATGTTATAGATCAAATTTTTTGAAAACTGTGTTTTAAACCATGTGAAATGGATTGAAAAGAATGAAGTAGAAATTTAGGGAGAGAGAGGTTACTCAAGACCTATTCAAATAGGAAAGTTCAAGAGGCCAACTTCTCAAGTTTAGTTAAAGTTATGTCAATCAGTTTGACTCCCTTTAGGTATACGAAATTTATGGGATTAAAGTAAAGTTATTAAGCATTTTAACTTTGCTCAGTTTGTGTAAGTTTTATAAGTCACCAGTCTTAATTTTTTCTTGTAAAAGTTTTCTGGCTTTCAAAGCAGTCTTTCTTTGAGGCCTGTCTGGTTTAGTCTGAGTTACATCAGGCACATTGAGAGATTCCTCCCCAATAGTATCCTGATCCATCCTTTGGGGTAATGGTTCTAATTTAGCCCCACACTCCAAAGGATATAGTAATGTGATATCTCTGGTGGTCTCACCAGTTGCTGTTTTCAGTTTTACAACCCTGGTAACTTCGTCTTCACCAGTTTTGAGTTCCAAGACTTTCCCATTGACCAATGTTGTCTTGGTGTCTTGTCATGTATCAACACAATGTCCCCAATTTTGACTGAATCATTCCAACTTTGTTTTGTTAATTGTTTATGTCTTTCTCTAAGACTTGTTAAGTATTCTTCTCTCCATTTTGTTATAAATTGAGTCTTGATTTGTGTCAAATGTTGGTATTTTGTGTTGAGTTCTTTGTGTCCTATTTCCCATATGGATCCTCTGTACTGTTATGTTCAGATTCTGGTAACATGTTTACTGTTTCTCCCTAATTAGGTGGTTTGGTGTGAGAGGTTCTGGCTCATTAATACCATCTCCCACATAAGTTAATGGTCTGTTGTTGACAACATTTCAATTTCTGACAGAATAGTCATGAGTTCAAAAGTTGTAGATGTTTTGCCCAATAGTCTTTTTAAGGCAGTTCTTTACAGTTTGTATGTTTCTTTCCCAAATTGAACCATACCATGGTGTATTAACAGGAATGTACTTCCAGGTTATGTTGTGTTTGGTTAAATGAGTTTGTACTGTTTCACTGTCACAAATCTGATGAATAATTCTTTCACCAGATTTGAAGTATGTGGCATTGTCTGACCATATAGTTTTGGGTACAGAATTGTGTGCACAAAATCGTCTGAAAGCAGCAATAAAAGCTTCTGCTGTCAGATCTTCTACTATGTCTAGACATATGGCACGTGTGGCAGCACAGGTGAAGAGTACAATGTACACTTTGTATTCCTTTGAATCCATTTTGTCTCCAAAACTCACATTTACCGCTCCAGTGTAGTCAATACCCGTGGTTTCAAATGGCCGAGTAAATGTTACTCGTTCCACAGGTAGGTCTGGAGGGCTTGGGGTCTTAAAGGGTCGTGAATGGATACGTTTACAAGGAATGCATGTGTTTAAATTTTCTTTGTTTCAGTTCTACCCTTTGGTAGCCAGTAAGTTTTTCTCAGCTCTGTCAGGGTTTGTGGGACTCCCATGTGGTGTATTTTGTTGTGGGTATCCCTGATGATGAGTTTTGTGAAGTGATTTCTCCTTGGAAGAAGAATTGGGTGCTTAGAGTTGTAAGTCAAAGTTGACTTGTTAAGCCTTCCTTTACACCTTATCAGACCCTCTGTATCCAGGTACAGATTTAGATCCATGACAAGTGAAGGAATACCTTTGTTTAATGTGCTACTGGACCTAAGATACTTCAACTCCTTGTCAAATTCTGAAGCTTGTATCTGTTTGAGCCAGTATTTTGTTGCAGTTTCTGTTAAGTTAGAAAAGGCTTTCTGAGGACAGTGTTTGAGAAGGTAGCTATTGACAAACTTGCAGCAATAGACTGTAATTCTCAAGAGTTTGTTTAGGTCTGAATAAAGGTGATAGTCAAATATAGGTTTGTCCTCAGTGATCTTTTCAGTTGTTGTAGAGTTGAGTGTGAGGTTAACTACTTTGGCTGGCCAAAGATCCTCACATGTTAGCCATTCGGGCCCTTCATACCAGATTTTATTTGTTTTCAACAGCTTGTAAGAGAGCCCTCTTGTCAAAAAGTCTGCAGGATTCTCTTTTGTTTTTATGTACCTAAATTTGATACCAAGGTTTGTGTTTGCAGTTTTGATTTCTGTTAGTCTGTTTTTCACAAATATGTTTTTGCAAGAAGTTGTTCTGTGTTGGTCACCCATGTTAGACAAATTTGACTGTCTGTCCATAAGTAAATGTTTGTTATGTCAACTTCTTTATACACTTGTGAAAGAAAGTTTGCTGTTTTAACTCCCAATGAGACAGCTAATAATTCAAGTTGTGGTACAGTTTTCTTTTGGTTTAAGGGTGCCACTTTTGCCTTTGAATAAACCAAGTTACTTTCATTTTCACTTGTTAAATAGGCACAACACCCTAAGCTTGTGTGCTGGCATCTGTAAAAATGTGTAGTGTTTGCGATTTCAATCTGTAGCCAGCACATCTTGGTACGTAGATGTCTTGAACTTTGTTCAAGTCTGTGGCTAATTTTTTCCAATGAAGTTGGTCTTCCACTGAAAGTGGTTCATCCCAATCAATTTTCTTTTTCCATAAGTCTTGCAAAAGGGTTTTGGATCTTATGGTTGCTGGTAAATATAATCCAATGGGGTCGAAAATTTTGGATGATTCTGAAAGCACTTGTCTTTTTGTATCGGCATTTGGATTTAAGTTATAACTCTTTGTGCAAAGAGTGTCATCGTGTTCGGAATTCTGTTTTAAAAACCAAAGCATTCCAAGTGTTTTCGTGTAATTGTTTGGTTCAATGTTCCCATTGTTGTCTTTTGTTATTTGTTCATTTAATTTAGGAGAATTAGAAAGAGTTTGTACTGTATTCAAACCTCCTACCACTTCAGACTAGTCAATACCCGTAGTTTTAGTGGAGTAAATTTACTCCTCCACAGGTAGATCTGGAGGGCTTGGGGCTTTGAATCCTGTACTGTTTTTGTGTTGTTTGGCCTATGGCCAAGGGAGGCCACAAGACCCTTTTTGTTTGGTCTCTGGCCAAAGGAGGCCACAAGACCCTTGTTGTTTGGTCTCTGGCCAAGGGAGGCCACAAGACCAATGTTGTTTGGTCTGGCCAAGGAGGCCACAGACCCTTGATGAATATGTTGGGCTATGGCCAAGGTAGGCCATCAGCCCTTTGATGAATTTGTTGGGCTATGGCCAAGGTAGGCCAAGGCCCTTTGATGATTTGTTGGGCTATGGCCAAGGTAGGCCATCAGCCCTTTGATGAATTTGTTGGGCTATGGCCAAGGGTAGGCCATCAGCCCTTTGATGAATTTGTTGGGCTATGGCCAAGGTAGGCCAAGCCCTTTGATGATTTGTTGGGCTATGGCCAAGGTAGGCCATCAGCCCTTTGATGAATTTGTTGGGCTATGGCCAAGGTAGGCCATCAGCCCTTTGATGAATTTGTTGGGCTATGGCCAAGGTAGGCCATCAGCCCTTTGATGATTTGTTGGGCTATGGCCAAGGTAGGCCATCAGCCGTTTGATGAATTTGTTGGGCTATGGCCAAGGAGGCCACAAACCCCTGTAGTTTGGGCTGTGGCCAAGGGAGGCCACAAACCCCTGTAGTTTGGGCTGTGGCCACGGGAGGCCACAAGACCCCTGTAGTTTGGGCTGTGGCCACGGGAGGCCACAAGACCCCTGTAGTTTGGGCTGTGGCCAAAGGACCCCTGTAGTTTGGGCTGTGGCCAAAAGACCCCTGTAGTTTGGGCTGTGGCCAAAAGACCCCTGTAGTTTGGGCTGTGGCCACGGGAGGCCACAAGACCCCTGTAGTTTGGGCTGTGGCCAAAAGACCCCTGTAGTTTGGGCTGTGGCCAAAAGACCCCTGTAGTTTGGGCTGTGGCCAAAAGACCCCTGTAGTTTGGGCTGTGGCCACGGGAGGCCACAAGACCCCTGTAGTTTGGGCTGTGGCCAAAAGACCCCTGTAGTTTGGGCTGTGGCCACGGGAGGCCACAAGACCCCTGTAGTTTGGGCTGTGGCCAAAAGACCCCTGTAGTTTGGGCTGTGGCCAAAAGACCCCTGTAGTTTGGGCTGTGGCCACGGGAGGCCACAAGACCCCTGTAGTTTGGGCTGTGGCCAAAAGAGGTTTGGGTTGTGGCCAAGGGAGGCCACAAAGCCCCTTCTTGTTGGGCTATGGCCAAGGTAGGCCATCAACCCGTTTGGAGTAGAGTAGTTTGTTTGTACGTGTCACTGTCTAACCATATAATTTTTGGCACAAAATTATGTGCACAGAATCAGAGCGCAGCAATAAAAGCTTTTACTCTCCGATCCTTGGTTATGTTTAGACAGGTTGTTGTGTTTGAGACACATTGAAAGAGTAGTGTGTGTGTGTGTGTGTGTGTGTGTGTTTGTCATTCCTCCGAATCCAGTTGGTCTTCAAAACTTGGATTCACCACTCCAATGAAATTAATACCCGTAGTTATGAATGAGTAAATGTTGTATATCCTACAGGTAGGTCTGGAAGGTTTGGGGTTTTGAAGGAATCCAATCTGTTTGCAAGGAATGTATGTGTCTGTTAATGAAATCTGTTGTGTTTCTTCTTTTAAAAGAAGAATTGGATGTTTGAAGTCGTATGTATATATTTATATACTGTACCGTACGTATGTGTGTAAATGTGTATTTTTTTGTTATAGGGTTTATATTTTGGGTTTTGGATTAGGTTAATCAATTTGGCTGAGTAAAGACCCTCAAACGTTGCATTTGAGACCCTTATATCAAGCCTTGTCTGTAATAGGTTGTGCCTATATGTCAAATAGGACTTCGGAATAGGTTGGGCCTATATGTCAAATAGGACTTGGTATGCCTATATGTCAAATAGGACTTCGGAATAGGTTGGGCCTATATGTCAAATAGGACTTGGGAATAGGTTGGGCCTATATGTCAAATAGGACTTGGAATAGGTTGGGCCTATATGTCAAATAGGACTTGGTATGCCTATATGTCAAAGGAATTGGAATAGTTGGGCCTATATGTCAAATAGGACTTCGAATAGGTAATAGGTTGGGCCTATATCAAATAGGACTTGAAATAGGTGTTAGGTGGTAGGTTTAATTTGTGCAATTGCTTTAGGTCTTGTGATGTTACAGTTCGAGTCGAATTTTGTGATGTTGCAGGTTTGAGTCGAATTTTGTGATGTTACAGGTCTGAGTCGAATTTTGTGATGTTACAGTTCGAGTCGAATTTTGTGATGTTAATGAGTAAGTTAAATTGCTGAAATAAATTTTATAACCTACACCACAGGTTCAATTATAAATTTAGTGTTTTTAATTAGGATAGGCCTTGAGTGTAAAGAGTAAGGCCTACTTTAAGAGGTAGGCCTATTATGTAAGGTAAAGTTAGATGGGCCTACTAAATAGGCCTATTGTTGGGCCTACCAAGTAGGCTTATGTTTGGGCCTATTATTTTATAGGACCTCAAATGAGTTAAGCCTGTTAAATTAACAAGGCTTAGTTTTGAATTTGAAGAGTAGGACCTATTAAATAGGCTTAATGTTGCGGGCCTATTATTTTTAGGACCTAAAATAAGTTATGCCTGTTAAATGAACAAGCCTTTGTTTTCGGTTAGTTTAAAGGTAAAGGAATCGGTTCCCAGTTGAATAGGCCACCATATGAAAACTATAGTGGGGTTACGGTTGAAATTAGGGTTAGGCCAATGAGGTAAGCCTAGCCACTGCGTGTCAGTGTAAATTGTAGAGGGGTTAGTTCCCCATACACGGGCCACCATTTGAAAAAAACTATATAGGGCTATGGGTTGATTGCCTGTGCCCTCATCCGTTGAAAATTTCCAGCAGATTTCAGTGGAGGGTTACCGACAAAAGCCCTATGCTTTTTCGTTAGAGAGTTATGAATATGTAGGTGTTTAAAGGACCTTTTTATATTTAAGTGATTACGGTAATTCTAGCGTCGGGATTTGCGCGACGTACAGTATACTAGAATGAAAATAATTTGCCTCACCTTATTTTTGTTGGGTCTTTGTTTGCTTCGATGTAGGGCGTTACGATCATCTTCGGTGTAGGGCCGCCACGATCGAGTTTCGCGACGAATTTACTTAAGGTAATTAATATAGGCAGTCACTATATAAACCCCTGAAGGAATAGGCCTATCCTTTTTTAGTCATTAGGTTTTAAATTATAAGGAATTCACTCAGAACTAGAGGGAAAACTTTATACGTCTTCCCTGTTTAAAGCATCGCTGTAACATAAACAGCCCTGAGAGCCGTTCCTTGGTTCTGGTGTATTATTTGCCGAACTAGCATGATTTTGTTGTTTGTTGTGTCTACTTCTTTTTGGTAGACTAAATAATAAATTGGGTTTTCTTGTTGCTATGTGAGGCTGATTCATACATACAGGTTCTTTGTACGTATGGCAATTCAATTATTTCATTCCCAATAGGCTTTGTCGCCAATCCCGAGGCAATTTTGTATAGATATTTAATTCAATTAATTAATAATTTATATTTAATTATGAAATAAATGTACCACATATGATACCATGTTGTGAGCGCGTATAGTTTTTCCATAGTAGCTGTATTGCTTTGTAAAAGTGACTGGTCTGTAGTAGTCCATTGAACATATTGTACTGTATCTCTATCTATCAATACTGACAAGGTATTCAAAAAGTTTGCTACATCAATACTACCAAGACATTTTAGACATCTATGTTAACATACAGTTAGAATTATTGATATCACAAAAACTTTTCTCCATAAGGGTATGGTATGTAAGGCTTTTTTGGCCAATTACTGACACCATGAGTTTAGGATTTTGGTGATAGGTACAAACACAAACCGAATGTGTTCCTTCTCCCCCCCCCCACCCAGCAATAATTCACCATTTATGTCTTAAATTTGCAAATGCTGAAAAGCCAACACTATCATCAATTTCTTTATATTTTGCATACAGTTCTTTCAAATTATCTAGTAAGAGACGTTTTTGTTTGTACTCCTTTTCACCATCTTTCTTTCTTATACTGACACACTCAGATTTCCCTACACATATCCGACTTACTTCATCATCTTCAAAGAAAGCCTTTACTCTGGATATTGTTTCTTCAGTCAATTTTTTTCCTTTACTGTGCTTGGGAACTTCTGGAAGAATACCAAATTGAGCTCTCAAATGTCTGGCTTTGTCAACAGTGTACCTAGTGGCACCAAAAAACTGTTGGGTTCTAATAATTGTAAAAGGAGACAGTGTAAGTATCTGAAGTCTTCGTTGATAGCAAGATGTAGAGTTGAATTCTTCTTTGAGATCATTCATCAGCATCTCATACCTGTTTAAAATAAGAAAAATACATAATATAAATCATTACAATTTTTTTGACTAAATATTATGAATTGAATAAAATTCAAAAGTTTCAAAGATCATTCTTATAGTCAGAGATGGGCAAGATCACCAACTTTGGTGATCTTGAAGATCAAGATCAGATCACCAGAAAAATGTGATCTTGAAGATCAAGATCAGATCACCAGAAAAATGTGATCTTGAAGATCACTTTTCAAGATCACTTTTATATGAATTGAAAAAAGTTGTACTCTTGTAGAGTAAACAAAAACAAATTATTTTGTTAATCACTCCTGAAAAGTATCACTCCTAATACTCCCCTGAGGGCTGAGGCAATACAAGCATCGCATCCTACCCATGTCACCTGATCTAAACCACGGGGATTGACGATTCCCCTTTCAGTTTTTCAGGTGGTAAACTTAAAACTTAGTATTATCATAACTTATCAGCAAAGAAAAAACTATTAAATGACCTACATATAGTTTTTAGTTCTATTTTCCTCAATTCTCATTTCACCAGGTCCATAACCCATATCAATGAATGGTCAGCATATATAAGTAAACATTTTTTACATAGAATTTAATTTTACAGTTTTACTGCAGTACGCAATTACTGACAATATAAGGGTAAAAACCGCAAGTTAAGAGTGTTAATTTAATGTTCAACCGCTGTAAACATTTGCTTTCAGCAAAACCAATTGTTCAAAGTTACCATCCGAGAGACGACTTCGTTTGGGGCTATGAACCATGCCAGCAAACGAAAACAACCGTTCCACTGGTGCAGAGGAAGGTAGCGTGGTGTTATACCTCTTGAAGATCTTTATAGCAGGATACCTATCTAAAGAGTCGAGTGCCTTACTGGTGTCCTGCAAATAATTGAGGACTTCCAAGTCTTCCTTGTTGTTAGGAGCAGAGAATGAGCCGTCCATAGTTCTGAAGAAATCGTCTTCAGATGATGAGTCTGAGTTCACCGAACTATTACCACTGCTGTCAGAATTACAATTTCTTACAGCCATTTGCAGCTTGTCTTTTACTTGAGACTTGATTGCTTCATGATCGCCGAAATTAGGCCCTTGCAACAATGATATCCATCTAAGTTTGAAATACGGATGAGATACTGAGGCCAAAACGGCATCAGTTACCTCGGGGCTCAACGACAAAAAATGACCAAATCTGGCATTGAAGCCAGAGACGACTGCTGCCAGTAATGGCATGCAGTGTCTCAAGCGCAGGTCGTTTGGTTGGATAGGCTCCAATCTTGCGAGGGCATCTTGAGTCACTAGGACTGTTGGAAGAAGACAACCGTAGTAGCATTCTTTCTCTGCCTGTAATTTGTTGAGGGCTGCTGCAATTGGTTTTAGAACAGACAAATATTCTGAAATAAATTCCAATTCATTGTCTTTGAGGATGGGTAGATTCAGTTCTTCAAGAGCTACATTCACGTCGTTCTTATGTTTATATATTTGGCTTAATGAGTCGTACATTGAGTTCCATCGGGTGACGCATGGGTACCTAAATTGGACGCCAGTTATTTCCTGTATTTTTTCTGCTGACTTGGGTTTACCAGCAGCATTCCACAGCGCCGAACATTTTCCCATTGCAGAATGCTTTATCTTCTTTAGTCCAGGTGAATTCAGTCCTTTATCTGCATCAGTTGTTGCTACCAAGTTCAATGTGTGGGAGGCACATCGAATATGGGATGATAGTTTCACTGACTCCTCTCCATGCTCTCCTGAATGTTCAGGAAAGTTGCTGATGATAACCTCTTCATCTGAATCTTTTTCATCATTTAGTATATTAATAAGTAAGTACTGTTAATTTATATACAGGGCTATTCAAATTGATTCACCTGATTTCAAATGAGAATATTTTTTAATGTTACAAATACAGTGTGATTTGTGATACATCAACCAAAAGAAAAACTGTCCAAATTTTGTCTCTCACCTCATAAATGCTCTGTGACTTCCCCTAGTTACACGAGCAACGTCGACACGATAGTCGAATTCCTCCCATACTCGCTCCAGCATGTCCGTTGTCACTGACTCTACGGCAGTAACAATGCGAGTTCGGAGCTCATCCAAAGATGTGGGCAACGGTGGCACGTACACAGTATCCTTAACGTACCCCCAAAGGAAGAAGTCGCACGGTGTAAGATCCGGCGACCTAGGGGGCCAGCTGTGGAGCACCAAGTCATGGGGCCCACTGCGACCAATCCAACGGCGGACGCCATTTTCACACTGACTGTTTGTTGCTAGGCTAGGCCACGGCGTGACTTTGGAGCCCTCTCGCGGTGATCTTGTAAAACTCGGAGATTTTCTCTTTCATGTGGTGTATGCCCAGTTGATGCACGGTTGATAGGTATGGAAGTATTCTCAGTTGAAATCGGATGAATTAGTTTGAATAGCCCTGTATATATATATATATATATAGTCATGCGGTTTGCTTCTACAGAGCTTCAATTTAATATTTAGGAGAAATCCAATGACAAGGAGGAATGTAAATGCCATGAAAAGTCTTCTTTAATGCGCAACGTTTCGAGCAATACGCTCATCATCAGGCTAGATAATAACAATATGAAATTAGAATCAATAAATAAATGTGAACAAGACAAAATAATTTCCATAAAACCTATTCAGTAAAAGCAAATTTTAAAAAGACTAAAAGAAGAGGGTTAAATTCAAAGTTATAAAAATTTACATATAAAATTAACCAGAAATTTAAAAAGCTATTTTTAAATTACATATAGTAAATTTGAAATTAGTACACTGGAATAATTAACACTAATACAATGGAATAATTAACACTACGAACCTTTCAATGCTGGTTCCGAGGCACGAGTAATTTAAAACAAAACAAAACAGGAAACAAGCTATGGGTTGGGCGGTTGGAGTTATAAGTTAGGGGAGGGGGGATTATAAAAATTGGGGAGGGGGGGGGGGGTTTATAAAAAATTTAGAGGGACAGCTGAGGAATCCACGTTTAGAGAAGGGGTCAATGTTTTAATATAGAGATATTCCAAAATTCTAAGTGAGTTAGGACAAGAATTACAACCGAGAATTTTAAAATGATCTAAAGTGACATCAGTTTTACATTTTATACTGTGTTCCCGAATACTGGAGGCTCCCTTTTTATTTAAAATTTTACCTGTTCGGCAACTTACTCCCATATGCGAATAAATCCAAAATACTTCTATAGCTATACAAAAAGGAAAACAAAAACGCGCGCCGCTATTGGGCCCTTAAGGACGGGAAATAATGAACTAACCGACGATCCAAAAGAAATATCTGATACATTGAGAGCTCAATATGAATCAGTTTTCAGTACCCCAAAAAGTGACAAAGCGATACCTGACATAAATGCATTCTTTGAAGAGGAATTGCAAGGAGAGTATATAACAGACTTTGAGTTTACACCAGAAGATGTAGCGAGAGCTATAGAACAAATGAAACTACATTCAGCTGCAGGTCCGGACAATTGGAACGCATTATTGATTAAAAACTGTAAAAATGAAATAGCTACACCTTTATACTGGATATGGAGAAGATCCCTAGACACTGGGGAAATACCGAGCATCTTGAAAAGAGCAAACATTGTCCCTATATATAAAGGAGGGGACAGATCTCAAGCAAAGAACTATAGACCAGTGTCATTGACGTCCCACCTCACCACAGTATTTGAAAGAATAGTTAGAGAGAAAATTTATGATTTCCTGGAGACACGGGAAAGATTCAACGAAAATCAGCATGGATTCCGATCAGGTAGATCATGCCTATCACAACTAATAGAGCACTACAACAATATCCTAGATGCATTGGAAGGCAATGACAACTACGATGTTATATACACAGATTTTGCTAAAGCTTTCGATAAATGTGACCATGGTATAATAGCACATAAAATTAAAGACATGGGAATAATAGGCAAAGTGGGAAAATGGATCTACAACTTCCTTAGTGATCGTCTGCAGGTCGTCAAAATTCAAGGTATATCATCATCAGAATCGGAAGTACGCAGCTCAGTACCACAAGGGACAGTACTGGCCCCACTCCTGTTCATTATCATGCTAACAGACATAGACAGCGGAGTAAACAGCAATAGTATAGTAACATCCTTTGCAGACGATACAAATATCAGCAGAAAAATCAGCGATGTACATGACGTGGAGGCCTTGCAGAGGGACACGAACAAAATATACAAATGGTCAGAAGACAACAACATGTCATTCAACTCCGAGAAATTTCAGCTCTTGAGATATGGTGGAAAAGAAGAACTTAAACAGACTGCATATTATGCTCCAGATAGACAGGAAATTCAGAGAAGCATGAAAGCGATTGATCTCGGGATAATAATGACAGATGATGCGAAATTCGAAACACAAAATCAGATAGCGATAAATAAAGCAAAAAGAGTCGCCGGACAGGTTCTAAGAACTTTCAAGAGAAGGGACAGGACAGTAATGATTCCACTGCTAAAAACACTGATTATACCAAAACTTGAATACTGCTCAGTTTTGACGTCCCCATATAAAAAGGAAGAAACTAATAAACTAGAAGAAACGCAAAGGCATTTCACAGCCAAGATTGATGGCTGCAAAGAACTCAACTACTGGGAAAGACTACGTAAACTAAATCTGTACTCACTGGAAAGAAGAAGAAGAGAGAGGTACATCATAATCTACATATGGAAAATTATCGAAAAACTGGTACCAAACCTAAAACTAAACCCAATTACCATTCAAACAACACTGGAAAATAGGAAAGGCAGAATGTGTAGTGTTCCCAAATTAAAAGCACGACAAGGGACCTCCTCAACCCTAAAGGAAAATAGCTTGGTTGTCAGGGGGCCAAGACTTTTCAACCAGCTTCCTAAGGACCTCAGAAACGTAACGGGGGTCAAAGTTGAAGTCTTCAAGAAAAGACTGGATGCCTGGCTCAGGACAGTACCAGATGAGCCTGGCGTGCCTGGCTATGTACGGTGGAGAGCGCAAGAAAGCAACTCGCTCCTCCACCAGGCCAGACCTAGAGGCGGGGCCGCCAGCTTGACCTCCGTGTGAAGAGAGACCAACACACGAAACAACATAAGGTTCAAGGGCCGTTTAAATAAGGTATATATATATTTTTTTTTTTTTAACTGCAAACGACACACAGTAAAATTAATGTAAAGAACGACGCTTGTTAGAAGAGTGTCCGCATAAAAGGGGGAGAGAAAACGAACACTGAAAAATGAGGCACCTCCCGGCAATCGAACCCGGGATCATCCGATTCCGGTCAGATGTGCTAACCATTACACCAAGGTCATCCATGAATCAGAACTCGTAATTCTCCTACGTACGAGCGGAATCGAATGCCCTTTCGTGGGGGCACCTTCTCATGCCGTATATATACATTTTAACTGCAAACGAACACACACTATAATTAATGTAAAGAACGACGCTTGTTAGAAGAGTGTCCGCACAAGAGGAGAAGAGAAAAAGAGCAATGAAAACCTTGAGGACCTTTGTGTAATGGTTAGCATATCTGACCGGCAATCGGATGATCCCGGGTTTGATTCCCGGGAGGTACAGTGCTTACAAGAAGTCTCGCGCCTCTGTCTCGTCCCAAGCTAGTCTGTTAGGTATAAAATGGGCGGTCCTTATGGCAGCGGAGGTGTGTTCGGATTGGTGCACATAATTGCTCTAACCCCATCAATGACGTCCACATTATCATTGTGTTGATCACTCTATCTATTTATATATAGAGACATACTGTATATAGATATATATAGAGTATGCAGGGGATAACGTGTCTCAGTCCCAGCTCTGGTAGTTGTCTTACAATTAACAGTCCCAAGTGCAAGTTACGTTAACACCTCCACATAAACTACCCTGAACTAAAATAACATACGTGAAGCCCTTACCCACAAACCATTTAAAAGATGTGATTTAAAAGCGCGCTCTCTCTCTCTCTCTCTCTCTCTCTCTCTCTCTCTCTCTCTCTCTCTCTCTCTCTCTCTCTCTCTCTCTCTCTCTCTCTCTCTCTCTCTCTGATCACACCGCATCCCATTAGAGGTCTTCAGCAGGGACATCGGCAATGTATCCATTAATAATAACCGAAACTCGAGAAAATATACTCTCTGCCTTCCGCTCTACGCCAAATCCTTTTCTCTTAGTGACCTCTTAATACAAACTAATCTATCATATTTTGCGACTTTTTAACTCTGGTAGGATTCAATTCCATTCCTATAGTGTAAGAGATACTTAAATTCATGTGTGTATTATGCCATATGATGTGCGTAATAAATAATCATTTTTAAATAGTTGGAGCGTTCAAGGTCATCTGTAATAATCTATAGACTACCCCTCAAGCCCACTCTTAACACTTAGATTCCCCTAAGACACAGGCGTCTTCAAGTAACATGAATGCGTAGAGATCTAAGGTGTTAGATTCCATATTATATAATTTATGTGCTAGGTTTAAGAACGCTGGCATTGAAGGATGGAAGGAAGGGACAGTAAAAGCGATAATAGGTTTAATGAAGGAAGTGGAATGAGGATGGAGGTAAGCGTTGCTATGTCGAAGGAAACGAGGTTGGGTGGGGAATTACGAAGGGAGGAGGAAATGCTAAACACAAACTCAAATATTTATGTTAATGCCCTAGACCTAGAAAGACAAAGAGCAAAATACCTTAAACTAACAATGAATCGACAGAAACAGAAGAGTCTGGTCTTAGACGCACTGATAGGTTTAACGTATGTGGCTAGAGGCCGCCACTCAGAATTACCACTACTACCTAAGTCATAATAAGGTTATTTACTATGACAGAGTAGTCATGAGTAGTTATGGAAATAAAATATGATTATACTGTTGATGGCTGACTATATTCAGTTGGGATATAAACTATTGCTGACAATCTTTGGATCCTTGGCTTTTAAGACAAATTTTTTATGCATATGTTCAACAAAATAGGAAATTGGCTGATTATTATTACCATTCGAAGGGTTGGTACCCTTCACAACCGAAATCAATTTCAGAAGGGGTGCATGGTATCCTCATTTCCTTTATCGTTCCAGCACGCTTCACATAAGCCATTTACACAAAGATAGAAAGGCCGTCTGTGCACCACGAGACGACCCAGGCAATGCGGGGAGCAATGGTGACATTGCATGAATATGGTGTGCCAATAAGAGAAATATCAAGACGACTAGACGTTCATCGAAGCACTGTGGAACGGTGGATTCATCGGTATGAAGCAGAAAACTCAATCGCTACTTTGCCGAGGTCTGGTCCTCCGCGTTCAACATATCAAGAGGAAGATGCTGCGATTGTTAATCATGCCAGAGAGCATCCGTTCGTTCCAGCGACGCATATTTACAGACACCTGAACCTTCGTTGTAGCGCAAATACAGTGAACGACAGACTTCACGAGGCAGGGTATTTTTCTCGCCGTCCAGCTATAAAACCTGCATTGACGATTGAGCATAAAGAGGCGCGGATGGGATTTGCCTTGCAATACTTGCCGCAGGAGGAAGAATTCTGGAGAAAAGTTGTGTACTGTGAAGAAAAAACATTTTCAACAGATAGTCATGGTTCCCTGCATTGTTGGAGGCAGCGCGGAAAACGCTATGAAGAAGGAAATGTTTTCCCGAGTAAACGTAGTGGTCACATCAATCTCGGTGTGTGGGGCTGGATGTCTGGCTATGGTGTCGGAGAATTGACTCAAATAGATGGACGCTTTACTGGACAGCAATATTGCCAGATACTGGAAGAGGTGCTGCTACCCAGTGTTCGTACGTATCTGGTTCCAGCATCGGAACCATATTACTTAATGGAAGATAACAGTCCCATTCATAGGAGTAACGTTGTGAGAGCGTGGTACGAAGATCACCCAGAGATTATTAATCTAATTCTGCCACCACGTTCTCCTGATTTGAATCCGATTGAAAACCTTTGGGCAATAATGATTAACGAATGGGAGCAACGCAATGAAAGAACATTTGAAGCACTTTTAGCTCACACGAGGAATAGTTGGGAGAGCTTACGCCGAACACCAAACATTCCCTACAATCTGGCCTCTTCTATGCCGCAACGATTGCAAGAAATTATTGATGCTGGAGGAAGCTATACGAAATACTGATGTTAAAGCCATGACGTAAATGTGTATCGAATATATAATTATGTTAATATAGAATTTTATTATATTTTTATGTTTGACATCTATAAAAGTATATATTGTGACCATGAAAGAACTTTACTTATCCTTAGTTAGAATCTTTTCTTGCAATGTCTACGCTCGTGGAGATGCATTGTTGAAACAAACTATGAGAAGGTAATAGTTTCAGGAAAAAAATAAAAACTGGCAACATCGAGGTCATCACATGTTTATGGGAATTGTCATATGATATGATACCAATAAACTCTTATATACTACTATATACAGTATACTATATTACGTAATAATTACGATGAACAAATCAAATGCAAATTTCTCTGATTCACGGCCCACCAGTCTTGCTTTAGACTAATGACTTTCATAAGATGGAATAGGTTTAACATAGTTCGTTTAATAGGTTACCACTTAAAACAATGGATAAACTATCTATTAGTGAGACGACCGTGACTTCCTCGAAATGCGAGCGCGTGAGAGGTTCACTGAGGAATTTGGTCATTAGATTCTTCACGTAGGATATATATCACAAACAACAATATTGACAACAATTCCCAACAATTACTTAATATCAATAATTGCATTTGAGCAAATAATTTAGACCTGCGTCAAAATAACTAGGTATCATGCCATGATTTGGGATATTTGCCGAATTAGTCGTTCTCATAGTATAGTCTACAATATATATTGAGACGGTATAATGTAATGCCCAGCTAATATTATGATGACTAGGATTGCTCCATAACCATCCCAACATCCCGAAACTTGCTCCATTCTGCTTCTTAATCATTTTTATTTTAAACACTGAAATGTAGCAGAAGTGACGTAATAATGGACGTCATTGATTGTGTTAGAGCAGTTATGTACACCAATCCGAACACACCTCCGCTGCCAAAAGGACCGCCCATTTTATACCTAACAGACTAGCTCGGGACGAGACAGAAGCGTGAGACTTCTTGTAAGCACTGTACCTCATTTTTCATTGCTCGTTTTCTCTCGTGCGGACACTCTTCTAACAAACGTCGCTCTTTATATATATATATATATATATATATATATATATATATATATATATATATACAGGTCCGGCGCCAGCCTATTTGGCGCCCTTAGCAGGACTGCAGTTGGCGCCCCCACCCGCCTCCCACTTCACGATTGGGTTTGCCCACAAAGTAATCAAGGTACCATATTGAAGAAACTATTTGCCTTACACTGATCTATTTTAATTTGCTAATACATACATTTATTATAAAATTATAAAATCATTTCAAAGTTCAAGAAAGTGTCATGACCAATCAAAACAGCGAGTAAAGCGAGGCATATGTAGTAACAAATCAGAACGCTCAAAAGTGCTAAAATATGCGTGCAAAAAGGACATATCTACTGTTTTTTCCAAGGAAGAAGGGCATATGTCACATAAAAACAGTTATTCGCTTATTGACGACTCCCGGAACTCATATTAAGCCGTAAATAAGCCGAGTCGCTTATTGACGACTCCCGTCTGTGCGCGCAACATTTTTAAATCGCTTATTTACGACTCCCGTCCCTAAAGGGTTAAAGGTCGTGATAGTGAAAGTTCTATAATGACCCAATAAGCAGTGGTGGGCACGCGCAACGATTTTTGTAGCGCCGCAGCCGCAACCGCAACTCTGCTGAAATAGTTGCGCCGCACGCGCAAGCGCAACCCTTTTCAAAAAGTTGCGCCGCAACTGCCCACCTTTGCATTTAACGTATATCTGCAGTGGTGGGCACGCGCAACGATTTTTGTAGCGCCGCAGCCGCAACCGCAACTCTGCTGAAATAGTTGCGCCGCACGCGCAAGCGCAACCCTTTTCAAAAAGTTGCGCCGCAAGCGCAAGCGCAACCAAAAATGTTGCGCCGCAATTTTTTGCGGCGCAACTGCCCACCTTTGCCAATAAGATGAATAAGTTAATTATGTAAATATCAGTCAAGCTAAACTGGTGTACATACGTCGTACAACCTTTCATCATTTGTCTATGCTTCTCATTCCTTCATTATTTTTTTCATGTTGTTCTTACATAATACTATCAGACGTGCACAGGGCGGGAGGCGTTGGCGCCCCCCAGATCTTTGGCGCCCTTAGCATTTACTAACCTCGCCTAATGGAAGCGGCGGCCCTGTATATATATATACTGTAGAATATAGTATAGAACTATAGAATTATAAAACTATAGAATGTATACTTTCGTAATTTTATTGGAGTGACATCAAACTGTTCAAGAGTCTTGTCTAGCTGCTCTCTTTCAAAGTATGCTTCTTGAACATTCATGCACTTAGATGAAGATTTCTGTGGTGAAGGTTCAGGTGTACAAGTATCACTTCCTGAACTTACTTTCTTGCTGAATAACTGTTGTGCTTCATCATTTTTATTGATTTTCTTCAAACAGTTTGTACGAACTTTTGATGAATGACTGAAACCATGTACAGGATCACTATTTTCAATAACGTGACTTGGGAGTGATCTCAAAGCGCAATCAATAACTTTTTTGTGTGCTTTGAATGGGTTACAGCAACGATAGATATAGTCTTTACATTTAGTTGCCATTTTTTATTAAGTACCGTACGTTGTTGTTGTTGTTTAGCCGATCAGCCCACCCTGATCGAGCAAGCCGGCGGCACGCAGGTAACCGATCGCCCTCTCCGGAGTGGACCAGAGTTTCAGCGCACTAGTGATGTTGTGTTGTACTAGAGCGATACAGTCTCTCATAATGTGTTCAATTGTTTGTGGTGTGTCCTGGCACAGGTGGCAGGTGTCGTCTATGGAGTTGTCTAGTCTGTGTTTATATGTCCGTAAGTTGGGGTGATGTCCACATCGGAATCGTGCTAAGTTACCTCGATCCGATCTGCTCAGGCTGATCTCTGACCTGTTAATGGGTGGCGGCTTCGCACCTAGGACCGCATTCGGACCGAGTCGTGTCAGTGCTTTGTGGGTTAGGTGTGTGTGTATGTGTTTTCTGTACTGTGTGATGTCTGTGGGGCGTGGTATGGAATGGAGTATTTGGTACCGTACGTAGCTATGTACTCTGAATTTCTGCAAAGAAAAATATTCCCTCAATATATGCCTCTATAAGCTAATTATTTCACACACACACACACACACACACACACACACACACTAGACAAGAGAACAGAACATTTTTCTTCCTAAGCACACTTCCTTTGATTACTCAATAGTATTTAACATTAGTTGTGTTAGCTTTTGATTCAGGCTATCTTTATTAATTAATGTAGGTATTCTTGAATAGCTTTTGAATAGACTATCTCTACTTATTTATGTATTTTGTATAGGGCCGGATTAAGACCTTTAGAGGCCCTAAGCACTGAAAAGATTATAGTGCCCCCATATATATGTAATTCAAAATAAAAACGATACTAAACCGTAAAATGAATTTTTATCTTTCGAAATGAAACAAAACTTCCATGTGTGCTGAAATTAACCCTAGAATGCATAACGCGGATAAATATAACACCCAGCGGGCCTCAGAGCCCAGGTTATGCATTCTAGGGTTAAAATAACTTCTTTCTAGATTTTCTGATTGCAAAATCCTTGATAATTTCATCGAAGCTGACTCGACGAAGCATGTCCGCTTCTATACACAGTAGGGAAAGTGAATCAAATCTGTCCTAACACATTGTTGTTCTCTGAGGGTTTTTTATTCCTTTCAGCTGAGAAAAAGAGCGTTCTGCGGAGTAGTTAGTAATCATCAATGTTAGAAAAATATGTAGTGTGCGATATCTACATTTGGAAATATACAGTGTATCCTGCCTTTCACTAGGGTGTCATGAAGATCAATGTGACTGAATTTCGTTTTTCCTGTTTCATTAAACTTTGAGAGCATATAACAGTGGAACTGCCGTAGTTCTCCACAGAGATTCATGTTCAAGTCAACAGGGTATGAGTCAACTAGCTTTTGGAAACCTTGTGAATATTGTTCGTCAGATAAGTCGAAATCGTTTAGAAAAGAAAATCTACTTGATACTTCTTTGTACACTTCACCTCTCCTCTTCATATCAATTATATCAGTGTATCAATTAAAGCGTAGTAAGTCGATACGCGAAATTTGTATCTAGGATTCAATGCTGTTTCCGGTGCACTGCCATCATTTCCTTGTTTTTTTCCTGATTCGCTTGCGGGACTGGGCTTCTTTGTAATCAGTATCAGGCAAGATATCTTTTGATATGTCTTCAAATCTTTCGAAATCATTCCTCAAAGTGTATAAATGGTCTGCTAATGATTTTCTCATTTTTTTTGGTGCCCCTGCCTTGCTGGTGCCCTAAGCACGTGCTTAGTCTGCCTATTGGGTAGTCCAGGCCTGATTTTGTATCCTTTACATACTTACATAGACATATGTATAAAATACATTGCTGCATAGTTGAATAAGAAAAGGGGAAAATAACTTTAGATTTGACGATTTGCAAAAAATTTTATTTTTTCAGTGAAGTTATCGCTATTCAAATCTCAAAACACATAGTTTACACCTAAATACACAGCAATTTCTTAAATGCCACTTATACGGATAGAGTTTGGGCTTAATCTGATATGAAAATTTTTTAAAAATCCATTGAGGTGGGGGTGGGTAAAACCCCGCTTTAATAATACAAATTGTCAACTTTTTTACTCCTTAACTAAGCTGCTATCCATGTCTATACTCATTTAATAGTTGACAAATTACCTTTCAAATGCAATTTGAATCATTCTTCTATCTCAATTAGGGGCTAAGATATGGTAATTTGAAATTTGGGGGTCCCTGAGAACCCTCCAAATTTGGAAAGGCCATAACTTTTGAACCGTAAGTCCGATCAATCTGAAACTTGAAATTTCGGTTGTTTTGGTATAGGCAATGCTATACAACAAATTATAGGAAAATTGGAAGGTGTGTGGTGTTAAGCACTGCATAATCTACAGATCTACAGAAGCTAAGGCTAACAAAGACCCTAAACTTATCATTCGTGGGTTAACATTCATTCAGAAAGAGAGAGAGAGAAAGACTCACCATCATCATCTACCGGCCACTGCCGACTAGTCGGAAAAATAGTCGAAGAGAATAGGAAACGGGTGAAGGATGAAAGAAGTAAAATAAGAACGCTTACAAACCATCCAAACAGTCTTAACTCAAACACTGTCATACCATGCAAACTACAGACATGCAAGAAAAGAAAAAAAAATATATAAAGAGTATAACAAAAAGTGGGTTAGTTTACGCTACGAGCTACATCTAAGTTCATGTTAATCTAATATATACAGTATATATATATTTTTAATGTAATTTTATTGCTGACATATCACAAGCTGGCATTAATCGTCAACAGACTCATCCTAGACCATTACCCCAGAGCTCCTGTTGCTAATTGTTTTATTATTTTAAACAAAGTTAATATTTTTAAAATGCATATCTAAACGGTTTTTAAACATATTAACGCTGGTAGAGTTCACGACGGACGCGGGAAGATTATTCCATTTATCAATTACTTTAAACGTAAAGTTTTTAGCGATGTTACTAATGAAACGTCTGCCACGTAATTTAAATGTTATTACGAGTATTGCTATTATAAAAAATGAACAATTTGTCAAAATTTGCGTTATCGATTTTACTAACGATTTTGAAAACTTCAATAAGCTTCCCCCTTTAACTCCTAGTTAGAGAATATTCATTATTATTGATTGATGTCTTCATGTTGATGCTTTTATTTTTCATGTATATGTTTGTTTTGTTTGTATGTTTCAGAGTTCCATCATTGTTTAGCGTTATGGATATTGGTCAATAAACGTAATAACAAAAAGTGGAATCTTATTTATGATGGAAGTTTATACAAAACAATAGTGAATCTCAACAGGTCAACATGCCCGTGGTGAAATGTCCAATTGAGGGGTGCGCATATGAGAGCCCCGCACACAGCGACGCCATTGTAGCAGCACTTCTCACAGCCCACTGCACTGTCCATTCCGTGTCCGCTGCCGGCGCCACGGCCCAAGTGGAGAAGGTGAAGAGACCAACAATATCTTCAGCCGGTACGAGCGAGGAATGGTCATACTTCACATCGCGATGGATGGACTATGTGGATGCCACCAAAATCACGGGTCGTGACAAAGTGGTGCAGCTACTGGAGTGCTGCGATGAACCCCTTCGCAAAGACCTCACACGATCAGCAGGTGGTAGTCTGACGAGGAGAAGTGAAAGTGAGATGCTCGCAGCCATAGAGAAACTCGCAGTCAGAGAAGAGAGCACCATGGTTGCTAGAGTGGCGCTGCACAACATGCGCTAAGACCGTGACGAAACCGTGCGTTCATTCGGCGCCCGACTGCGTGGCCAGGCAGGGGTATGCAAATACATCACCAAATGCTCGAGCTGCGATGCGGATGTGAACTATACGGAGGCCATCTTGCGCGACGTCCTGACCCGCGGCATTGAGGACCCCGAGATTCAACTGGACCTACTCGGCAACACGAACCAGAACATGACATTAGAGCAGGTCTTCCAGTTCGTCGAGGCCAAAGAATCCGGCAAGCGCTCAGCATCACGTCTCCTCGACTCTCAGGGCGTCGAGGCTGCTAACAGCGCCTACAGACGGAACAAGAAGGACGCTCTGAAGGAGATGACAGTCGGCAACCATGAGGTGTGCTCATATTGCGGCAGGAAAGGGCACGGCAAAAGTGCCCCAGGCAGGGTCCGAAAGAAAGACTGCCCAGCCTATGGCCACACATGCAGCCACTGCAATCGTGAGAACCACTTTGAAGCAGTGTGTAGGAGCAAGCACAAACCATCAAGAGTCGAGATAGTAGCGAATTCACATGCAATATGCGAAGAAGGTGCTGTATTCGAGGCCCTCTGCTCGATTGCCACAACTGGCCGACGCCGCATCAGGAGAGTCATCGCCCTTGACCATCATCTTTATCATCGCCTTTCCGACACATGGATTAAGCAAGCCTCCAAACCTCAGCCATTCATAAACCTCACAGTGACAGCCGTCGATGAAGATTACGCTGCATTCGGATTCGAGCTAAAGGCCGCGCCCAAGATTGCTACACTCGGTGCGATGGCTGACACCGGCTGCCAGAGCTGTCTGGCAGGCATCAAAGTCATCCACCGCATAGGCCTCAAACAAACTGACCTTATCCCCGTCACGATGAGAATGCACGCCGCCAACAACGGATGCATCAAAATACTCGGCGCCGTCATCCTGCGACTCTCTGGAAAGGACAAAACAGGCGAAGTTGTAACAACTCGTCAACTCACCTATGTCACGGACAACCCGGACAAGCTGTTCCTCAGCAAGGAGGCATGCATCGCGCTCGGCATGACCACCGACAACTTCCCGATGATCGGTGAGACGTCTTCGCATCGACTCGAGGCAATCTCGGCAGCCGACACCGCGAGCGACGAGGTGCCGGCGAGATAGTGCTATTAGCAGCGAGAGCGGTCAGACCAGCACATGCGACTGCCCGATACGTCAAACACCGCCCCGGCCGCCATCACAACTACCGTTCCTGGCGACTGAGAAGAACCGCGACAGACTGCGGCAGTACTTGGTCGAATACTACAAGTCAAGCACATTTAACACGTGTGCGCATCAGCCGTTGCCAATGATGGAGGGCCCTCCATTGAAACTTATGGTGGACCCTCTAGCTGACCCAGTGGCATATCACACACCGGTACCCGTCCCTCTTCACTGGCAAGATGACGTCAAGCGTGGACTCGAACAAGACGTGAAATTCGGCGTAATCGAGCCAGTGACATGGTGTCACCGGATGGTGGTGTGCGCCAAGAAGAACGGGAAGCCACGCTGCACGGTCGACTTCCAGCCCCTGAACATACATGCCACCCGCGAGACACACCATACTCAGTCACCGTTCCACCAGGCACGGTCGGTGCCCCATAGCAAGAAGAAGACCGTGTTCGATGCCTGGAACAGATACCACAGCGTGCCCCTCCGCGAGGAAGACCGTCACCTGACTACATTCATCACTCCGTGGGGCAGGTACCGGTACCGCACGGCGCCCCAGGGCTATATCGCCTCTGGTGATGGCTATTCGGGACGTTACGACGAAATAGTATCCGACGTTCCAAACAAAACCAAGTGTATCGACGATACGCTGCTCTGGTCGGACGACCTGAGACAAAGTTTCTTCCAAGCAGTCAACTGGCTTGACATCTGCGGCAGACACGGCATCACGCTGAACCCTGAGAAGTTTGTATTTGGACAAGACACTGTGGAGTTTGCTGGCTTCGAAATCACACTCGACAGAGTACGACCCTGCGAGAAGTATCTGCAGGCCATCCGTGACTTTCCTACACCAAAGAACATAACCGACATTCGCTCATGGTTTGGGCTAATTAACCAGGTGGCGTATGCTTTCGCTATGGCAAAGAGAATGATACCTTTTCGCCAACTCTTGAAGCCCGGCACGCCCTTCCGATGGGATGATCAACTCAACAATCTGTTTGAAGAGTCGAAGGTGGTGATCATCAGTGAGATCGAGGAGGGTGTAAGTATATTTGACAAAACAAAGCCGACCTGTCTTGCGACCGATTGGTCGAAGTCAGGGATCGGATTCTGGCTATCCCAGAAGCACTGTGAATGTCCTGGTGCTGAACCCTTTTGCTGCCGCACTGGTTGGATGGTCACCCTCGTTGGCAGTCGCTTCACCCACCCCGCCGAGTCACGCTACGCGCCGATCGAGGGGGAGGCTCTGGCAGTCGCTGACGCACTGGACAAGGCCAGGTACTTCGTCCTCGGCTGCGATGACCTCATCATCGCGGTTGACCACAAACCGCTGCTGAAGGTGTTTGGCGACAGGTCGCTGGAAGACTTACCGAATGCTCGACTGAGAAATCTGAAGGAGAAGACTCTCCGCTACAGATTTCGCATGATCCATGTACCTGGTGCGAGGCATCGCGCTGCTGACGCTACGTCCCGCCACCCCACCGGCGACCGCCAACCTGAAAAGATGCTCCTGGCACGACATCTCCGCTAGTAGCCAAGACGCTGTTGCTGATGATGACCTACCGTCGGCAGCTGCTCTGCGCCACTCATTCTTAGCTGGCATACGCACAGAGGGAACGGCTGCGTACAACGACGAAGCCCTCGACGACGAGGTTATGGCCTCCGCGATCTCAGCTCTGAACACGCTGCAGTCCGTTACCTGGGACCGGGTAAGATTGGCGACGAGCAGCGACCAACACATGACAGAGCTCGTCTCGATAATCGAGTCAGGCATGCCTGACTTCCGTCACGAGCTCCCACCCCCACTCAGAGAATATTACCAATTCCGAGAGGACCTGTACACGGTGGACGGCGTCGTCGTATTCAAAAACCGTGTTGTGATCCCTCCCTCTCTCCGGCAGGATGTACTGAACGCGCTCCACGCAGCCCACCAGGGCGTATCGTCGATGGTCGCGAGGGCTGAGGTGTCCGTGTTCTGGCCCGGCATCACCCCTGCTATCACTACCCTCAGGAACAGTTGCAACCATTGCAACCGTATGGCACCTTCGCAGCCCAGTGCTCCTCCAATTCCTCCGGTGTTCCCCGTCTACCCTTTCCAGTGCATCTGTGCTGATTATTTCCACTATAAAGGTACCAATTACCTGGTGATCGTCGACAGGTACTCAAACTGGCCGATGTGTGGAGAGGACCACGGATGGCGCTTGAGGCCTCATCAACAGCCTGCGCAGGGTGTTCGTGACTTATGGTATCTGCGACGAACTGTCATCTGACGGCGTCCCTGAGTTAACATCCACGGCTACTCGTCACTTCCTGGAGAACTGGGGCGTACACCACCGTCTGGCTTCGGTAGCTTTTCCACATTCAAACTGCAGAGCCCAAGTTGGCGTGAAAACAGCGAAACGACTGATCACAGACAACACAGGACCGAACGGTGAGCTCGACACAGACGCTTTTCAGCGAGCCATGCTACAATACCGCAACACGCCTGACAAAGATACCAAGCAGTCTCCCGCTGTGTGTGTGTTCGGCCGTCCGATCAAAGATTTCATCCCGATCGTGCCCGGCAGGTACAAGCCACACCATACCTGGCTCAGGACGTTGGCGGCGAGGGAGGATGCCTTGCGGAAAAGGCACGAGAGCCACTGAACACTGGTCCGAGCACACCAGACGGTTACCCCCACTCGTGGTCGCAGACAGGGTCAGAACCAGACCGGCCCCAACCCCAGGAAATGGGACAAGACTGGCCTGGTAATAGAAATGCGACAGTTCGATCAATACGTGGTGAAGGTTGACGGTTCAGGCAGAGTAACTTTGCGAAACAGAAAATTTTTGAGGAAATACGTGCCCGTCCAACCGCACAGACGCCGCCTCACCATCGGGGACGACTCCCACCTTCACCTCCAGCCCTGCGCCCGGATCGGGGCAGTGCGCGACCTCACCCCCAAAACCACGCTTGGACGACTCCCGCCTTCACCTCTCCAGCCCTGCGCCCGAATTGGAGCAGTGCGCAACCTCACCCCCGAAACAACGCTCCCCATCCGCAGTCGAGCGATCATCCCCTATCGCCCACCGACCGGCTGGCAACGTAACCTCACCGACCAGCCCCACATCACTTCCACTGCACACCCCACCACGAGGCCTGCCCTCCAGACCAGCTGCGCACCCTCAGCAGTGCCCACCAACACCGTCCCTGGCACCCATTGAGGGCTTCCAGCAGGGTCGTTCCAGCTCAATTGGTACAGGGGTGGTCGGGTGACCATCTCCGATTTTCTTCAAATTTTCAGGGTTGATTCATACACCATTCAATAGCTTAAATCTAAAATTTTAGCTTCCTCAGTCAAAAACTTTTAATTTTATGGTTGCTTAGATGGCCCCCACCTTCGACAAAAAATGCCCATGTTGTGCTTGATCAGCCAACGCCTTCATTTCGAGAGGCCTTGAAAAGTGTCTTCTAATAGGAGTAGAAGCTTCAAATTTGTCATGCCAATACAACTTCTGGTGGGCTTTTCAATTTTGCAAGCATAAAGGCTGTGGAACAAATAGTTTCTAAGTTACAAGGGCTTAAATATGGCTCCATTTTGAAGCTTGCATCAATTCCTCCCACTTTTACGACTCTACCATTTTCAAAAGTTTTAGTTCTACATCAATCACAGCTGTTCTAATACTCCTAAGTCTCTATGGGTTGTAAATTTATGAGTGAAATAAAAAAATAACCAAAAAAGGATTTATTTTTATTTTTAAAAATTTCCAAAAGTTGATATTTTCACAAAATTTGCAAAATTAACATCAACTTTGGGGGTTAATATAAAGGTGTCCGAAATTAGTCAGGGAGTTGATACTTCTAGTAAAGAAAGATACATATGTGTAAAAAAACACATATTAAGGAATATATCTCAACTCAACTCCTCCATATAGTTTTGGTGATTCAAAGAAAAGTGCTTTTTGTGAAAAATCTCAAATTTTTGCAAAATTTGTAAATTTTTAAATTTCTATTTATGACATTGAATTGTAATTTTACTTCCATTTTATTACTTATTAAGTTGATTTACAATTGTAATAATATGTAAATAAGTCTAAAACATACAAGAAATTTAATATGTTTGTCAAAACAACCAGCGACTCGAAGGGCTCTGGGTAGCTCATTTCGCTTTGTATATTCTTGTAAATGTAAAACATGATGGTTAATCATTAATGTCCAGGCCTATTTTATAGATCATGATCTTACCATGAAAAAATGTTTGGAATGCATTACCAACAAATGCAACGTAGCTGCCAAGATCCATGGAGAAATCATCGAAAGAAGATAACAAGTAAGTAAATATAGGTACTAATATATTTATATTTCATAAAGAAGTTTATATTGTAAATTGTAACCTAAATTAGCTATTTAATTTTAATAGGGTAGGCTATATACTGTGCTACTGAATGCATATGTTTTGAATATTTTATACGAATAGCCTATAACCAAATGTTGAGGTTTTAAAATTATTTTCCAATGTGTTTAGAGTTTACATTACCCTACTTTATTTGCAGAATCACTACAAATTATTGACAAAGACATAGCAACTAGACTGAATCTGATACCAGGACAGAAACTTTGCTCAACATGCTTCTCTAGAGCCAAGACGATTGAAGATGAAAAAGACTCAGGTGGTGATGAATATGTTCCAGAAGAAATAGTTAAGGAGACATTTGACGAAACGTTAGGTTCACTAGAATGCTCACCCATTAAGTATGTAAGAGCAAGAGATCGAAAGTTTTACGCGAAAAGGAAACTAAAGCAAATTGAAACATCAACAAAATCAAAGCTGTCAAAAGTACTTCATATGAAGCCTAGCATTTTGGATGAGGAAGCGGAGAAACCTATAGAAAGTGAGGAAGAAAAGTGTTATCAGCATATGATAGAGGAACTGAAAGAAAAGTGTAAAACTAGTACCAGACAAGAAAAGATACAAATTCTAACACTCCTTCCAATTGGTAAAACCTGGTCCAGAGAAAGAATTATGAAAGAATTTGAAGTGTCAGCCAGAATGGTTAATGCTGTGAGGGCCTTAAAGAGAAAAGAAGGTATCCTTCCTATAATGAGAAATAAAAAGAGTAGCAAGGGTTTAAGCGATGAAATAAAGGAAAGAGTGATAGAATTTTTCCAAAACAATGAATATACTAGAGAATGCCCTGGTAAAAAAGACTACAAATCAATAAAAACACCACAAGGGAAGGTTCACAAGCAGAAAATACTGTTGTTGACAAATATCAGAGAATTATATACGCTTTACAAAAATAAAAATCCAAACGACAAAATCTCCAAATCAAAATTTTTTGAACTGAGACCAAAATGGTGTATGGGTGTGGGAAGTAAAGGATCACACAATGTATGCATTTGTGAAATACACCAGAACTTTAAACTTTTATGTGAATCACTCCCCGTCAAAGTAGAATTAAGAGAGTTACCGTACTAGGGAAAATAGTCTGCAACACTGAAACCAGAAACTGCATGATTAATAACTGCAAAACATGTCCTGGTTTAAATGAATTACGGGATTGGCTTCTTACCATTTTTGAAAACAGTGATTATGACATGGATGATGAGGTTTCCTTTAAGCAGTGGCTTCATACAGACCATACCCAACTGGTCACAATGACAAAAAGTGTTTCGAATGTAGTAGAAGACATATGTGAAAGTGCAAAAAAGTTGAAAGTACACCATTTCATAGCAAAAGCCCAATCAAAATATTTGTCCGACTGTAAAGAAAACGTCAATGATTCTACAGCATTAGTGCTTGTTGACTTCTCTGAAAACTATAGTTTTATAATTCAGGATGCCGTACAAGGGCATCACTGGGACAATACCCAGGCTACCTTCCATCCGGTAGTCTGCTATCAAAAAGTTGATGGTGAACTAAAAGTTACAAATTTTTGTGTAATATCAGATTCACTTACACACAACACAACTGCAGTTCATTCTTTTTTATGTGAAGTCTTGAAATTACTTAAAAGTCAGAATCCTAAACTAAAACATATTTGTTACTTTAGCGATGGCGCAGCAAGTCAATATAAAAACTATAAAAACATCATTAATTCAGTGTTACATGAAAAAGATTTCCAACTAACATGTGAATGGAACTTTTTTGCCACCTCTCACGGAAAGAGCCCCTGTGATGGTGTTGGTGGCACCGTCAAAAGGTTAGTTGCCCGGGCAAGTCTACAAGCAACAAGTAAAGGTCACATCACCAATCCAAAAGAGATGTTCGATTGGTACAAATCTAATATTAATGGTATACAATTTCTGTACATTGATTCAGCTAAAATTGAGGAAAATGCTAATTTATTTGAGTTAGAAAAAAGGTATTCCTTAATTAAGACAATCCCAGGAACCCGTTCATATCACTGCTTTAGACCTTCATCAACAAGCATTAAACTGTACAAAATTTCTAGTGATGAAAATTTCTTTAACGTACAACTTTCCTTCCTCAATGCTACACAAGAAAATGTGGTTTACCAATATAAACCTGGTACAAATGTGGCCTGTTTCTATGAAGGTGACTGGTTTGTTGGAAACATAGTTGAAGTGTGTGATACTGAGAAGGATCTATTAGTAAATTTCATGAAAAAGAATCCTTTTAAATGGCCTGAACAAGAGGACGTTTGCTGGATTCCATTCCAACATGTTTTGTGTTCAATTGAACCACCTACAGTTGCTGGGAAAATGGGGAGACAGTACAAGTTATCAAATGATTGTTTATCTAAATTGAGGAGTATTTTAAAAAAAGCCTAAGTAACTACAGACCTGTATCAAGCTGAATAATAAATTGCCAATTTATGGCTGTGAGGCCATGGAGTGTTGAAGACAATCAGACTTAAAGCCTGAGTACAATAATAAATTCCTGAGTCAGTGTCTAAACATAAGAGTTATTAGCTATATATAAGTTTACATACGAATTTACATAAAACAACACATATTATAAAAAGAATCTGAACTTATAGCCAATAATTCACATGCTTAAAAACTCAGGAATTCATTATTGTATATAGCTAAGTACTGTACACTTGTATTAAGGGAAGTAATACAACAAAGCTACTTAAATTTAAGGTTTTGTACTGAAAATGGTGGTTACTGCTAGTTTATCTGTACTAACTGCATAATTTAAATTACTAGGAAGTGCTTAAAGAGCAGTAGAACACGGTTCTACATGATTTACTTAGGTAGATCCAAGTATTGAGCCTACAAGCTGGTCCATCTGTTGTGTTAACTGCAAATGTAGTAATAATCTCGGTGTATATATTGTCTTTTTTATGAGTAAAACTTATTTAGATAATTTAACATTTGTGAATTAACTTACCAAGTAATAAAATGGAAGTAAAATTACAATTCAATGTTGTAAAAAGAAATTTAAACATTTCAAAATTTTGAAAAAATTCAGAATTTTTCACAAAAAGTACTTTTCTTTGAATAGCCAAAACTATATGAAGGAGTTGAGTTGAGATCTATTCCTTAAAATATGTTTTTGTACACATATGTATCTTTCTTTACTAGAAGTATCAACTCCCTGACTAATTTCGGACACCTTTATATTAAGCCCCAAAATTGATGTTAATTTTGCAAATTTTGTGAAAATATCAACTTTTGGAAATTTTTAAAAATAGAAATAAATCCTTTTTTGGTTATTTTTTTATTTCACTCATAAATTTACAACCCATAGAGACTATTAGGAGTATTAAAACAGCTGTGATTGATGTAGAACTAAAACTTTTGAAAATGGTAGAGTCGTAAAAGTGGGAGGAATTGATGCAAGCTTCAAAATGGAGCCATATTTAAGCCCTAGTAACTTAGAAACTATTTGTTCCACAGCCTTTTTGCTTGCAAAATTGAAAAGCCCACCAGAAGTTGTATTGGCATGACAAATTTGAAGCTTCTAATCCTATTAGAAGACACTTTTCAAGGCCTCTCAAAATGAAGGCGTTGGCCAAATCAAGCCCAACATGGGCATTTTTTGTCGAAGGTGGGGGGGCCATTTAAGCGACCATAAAATTAAAAGTTTTTGACTGAGGAAGCTAAAATTTTAGATTTAAGCTATTGAATGGTGTATGAATCAACCCTGAAAATTTGAAGAAAATCGGAGATGGTCACCCGACCAACTTTCTGAAATCTGTACCAGTTGAGCTGGAATGACTCAGCAACGAGATTCCTCGAACCTCCTGCGTCCAGGTGTTCCGCTTCTCCAACCGATGCCACTGCCGTCAGATGCTCCGGACGCGATAGGAAGACACCTTCATGGCAGAGCGATTACGATATGACGAACACGCTACATACTACATGAACAACCCCCTCTCGCCATCGACACCCATACCCTGTACCACACTACTACATATATAACAGTCTTTGTTCCCCTTTTTTCACTATACTATATCAAAGACTCGAGGGGAGATAGAGAATATTCATTATTATTGATTGATGTCTTCATGTTGATGCCTTTGTTTTTCATGTATGTGTTTATGTTTTGTTTGTATGTTTCAGAGTTCCATCATTGTTTAGCGTTATGGATATTGGTCAATAAACGTAATAACAAAAATTGGAATCTTATTTACTAGTCTCGGGTAAATGCAAGTCTAACTTTTTAATCCTATCTTCGTAAGACTTGTTGCGTAGTGACGGAATTAGTTTCGTGACGCGTCGCTGAACCCTTTCTAACCTATCAATATCCTCACGCAAATACGGGCACCAAAACTGAACGGTATATTCTAAGTGAGGCCTGACTAGGGACTTGTAAAGGGGCAATATAATATTGTTCGATTTAAATTCGAAATTACGCACTATGAAGCCTAACATCCTATTAGCTTTTGCGCAAGACTCCAGGCACTGGTTCCTAACTTTTAAATCCTTAGATACGCGTACGCCTAAATCTACTTCCTCGTCAACGCTCGCTAATTGTCTATCATCCATCATTGTTGTTACGAGAATCTATATGCAAAACTTTACATTTGTCTACGTTAAATTGCATCTGCCACTTATCCGTCCACTCCATAATCCTATTTACATTGTCTTGGAGCTTATTTCTATCGGCCACGTTAAGAACTTTACCGCCTATTTCAGTATCGTCCGCGAATTTTGACCTGTTACTGGTCAAGCCTACATCTATGTCGTTAATGTAGATTACGAATAGCAATGGGCCTAACACTGAACCCTGAGAGACACCGCTACCTACATCCAACCACCCCGATTCACTACCATTAACAACGACCCTCTGTTTCCTGCCACGAAGTCATTCCTCTAACCCAGTGGTTCTGAACCGGTGTGCCGCGAAACAGTGACGGCAGTTATATTTCTACTGGTACTTTGATGTGAAAATTTAGTCTCAAACCAAAGTCTCATCCACAACAAACTAAGTTTCGGTCTAAATTTCCAAGTAGTCCCATTTTGAATAACCAAAGAAAACGTTTCAACCACCAAAAAAACAATTTCTGGGAACTTTAATAAACTGCAAAAATAATTTTGATTATTATATTACAGAAAATGATGCTGATGAAATAATAATAATAATAATAAACATAATTCAATATTTATGAAAAATATAATTTTCGTATTATAATTAAAGGTATTTCTGTGTGTTTATATATAATATTAAAGTAATTTTTTAAGGATTTAAAAGATAATTCTTAAAGCCGGTGGATGTCACGTGATTTCATGAGAACATCCGAAAACGTTCGTAAATCTAGTTGCCAGTTACCGAGTGAACTGCATAAAAACAGAATAGTAATTTGCTATTACGAATTATTTGTATAACTCCCCAACTATTAGGTCTATAATTACTTTTTAGGATATAATTATAATTATTATTATATATATATATATATATATATATATATATATATATATATATATAATTATTTATTATTATATAGAGATGTACGGCTCCTTAAGTTGACAGTACTGTGGGCTGTGGCTCTCAGTCTGCTTTCTTCCTATTTTGTGACAAAGTGGTTTTGCAGTGCTATTCTAAATCTATTCAATGATAATTGCAACACCCTCGAAATAGATAAATTTATAAGAAAACGCAGCAATGATGGTTGTGAAAACAATGATAACGAAAATAACGCTTTGAAAAACACCCAGATAAATAAACAGAGGAAGATTTCCAAAACTGTTCATCGCCATTATGATGAGAGTTATTTGTGTTTCGGTTTTTCTTGGTATGGAAATGAAAATTGTCCTCTCCCATTATGTGTCGTGTGTGGTGAAAAACTGGCGAATGAAAGTATGGTTCCTAGCAAATTAAAAAGACATTTCGCATTTAAACATCCAAATGATCAGGGAAAAGACTTGAACTATTTCAAAAGATTATTATGCCAGCAATCAAAACAAGCAACTAATTTTGAAAAAATCATAAAATTGTCTGATAATGCTCAAATAGCTTCTTACGAAATCTCAGAAGCTATTGCGCAAGATATGAAGCCACATACTATAGCGGAGTCACTTATTATACCTGTGTGCCGTAAAATTATTAAGAGAATGTTTGGTAGCGAAGCAGAAAAAGAAATTATGAAGATTCCTGTTCCTAATGATACTGTTCATAGCAGGATAAAAGATTTATCAACTGACATAGAAGAAAACGTATGTAATAAACTTCAAAATTCAGATTTTGCTTTGGAAGTTGACGAATCAACTGATATTAGTGGCAGAACACACCTTTTGGCATTTATTCGTTTTATTGACGAAAATAATATAGTTAATCAATTCTTTTGTTGCAAGGAACTTTCAGGAACCACAAGAGGTCGAGACATCTTTGATACTTTGACTGGCTATTTAGCAAAATAGAAATTGTCCTGGAAGTCATGTGTTGGTATTTGTACCATTTCGTGAAAATGAGGCCATTAAAAACACGCCTGTTCGAAAACCTTTGCAAAGATATGGATGCACAATACGAACGTTTAATTTTACATACTGAAGTTCGACGGTTGTCAAGAGGGAAGGTTTTATGTCGCGTATGAGCTGAAAAAAGAGCTGCTAACTTTTTTTGCGGGAGAAGGAAACAAAAAATTTTGTGAATATCTTAGTTGTGAGATTTGGTGCACCAAACTGGCATATTTAGCAGAAACATTCAAACAGCCTAATAGTCTGAGCACCAGTATGCAGGGGAAAAATGAAAACATTCTTACGTCTACTGATAAGTTAACGGCATTTCAGAAAAAAATAGTCATTTGTAAAAATGCAATTAAAAATGGTAATTTTGAAATGTTTCCTCGGATCTCTGAAACTCATTCCAAAGAAATAATTCCTCTCATAGTTGATCATTCAACAACGTTGGAAGGCAACATGCAACGATATTTTCCATCATTAAATACAGAAAAATATGATTGGATCAGGAACCCATTCATTCTCATTTCCACTAATTTTGATTTGAAAATATCTGAACAAGAAGAGTTGGCATCCATTTCAACTGATCGTAATCTGAAGATCAAACATGCAGAATCTCCTCTAGATATTTCTGGATTTCCATTATGAATGAACATCCTGAAATCTCAAAAAAAGCTTTAGCTGTTTTGATGCAGTTTTCTACTTCATATCTCTGTGAATTGGGATTTTCATCACTTACAACCATTAAATGTAAAAAAAGAGAAAGACTTCGCTGCGTTGAAGATGATATGAGAATTTGTCTATCATACATACGCCCGAACATTGATGAAATAACAAAAAAACACGAAGCTCAAGTATCTCATTAATAATAGTGAATAATTAAATAAGGTAAGTTAAAGGAAAGTTAGTTATAGGGATTTTAAAATATTATTTTACATCTTGTACTGGTATTTTTGTATATATTTTAAGTACCGTGCCGCGCAATATTTTTCGCCTCAAAAGTGTGCTGCGAACATCAAAAGGTTCAGAACCACTGCTCTAACCAGTTAGCTACCTGACCGCGTATACCGTGCGCTTTAACCTTCGCAATTAATCTTCTATGCGGAACTGTATCGAACGCTTTTCTAAAGTCTAAATAAATAACGTCAGCCGTTCTATGTAGTATGGCAGGAGATATAGGTTCCCATGCACCCCCATGCACTAAATTCCAAAATGATTTTTAGCACCCCTAGGACATCTACTTAAGAATTTTTATGTTGCCAGCGGGAAAAAATGTCCTACGGGGTCCTAATTAGCATATTTCCAAGATGGCTGCCATCCGCATCCATTAAAACGCTAAGTGTCGTATGTCAGTAACTAATGAGCCGATTTTGACGATCTTGGTGTCGATATTATGGTTTTCTGAGGTGCTGAATCGATTTCCGAGGTTTCAAAACGATTGGCGGTCAAGGTCACGTGATTCAGGCGAAGGTCAAGGTCATTTTGTTAAAAAATCGCTTCATTTTCATTTTCCGACATGCATTATTTTTGACCCAGCTCCCATAGATATGGTGATAGAAGCTTCCTTATTGCTTTAGAAATTTCCTACATTATCCCAACTAATAAATCAATTTTAAAATTCGTGTTATAGCTCATACTTGACCCCACCCCCTAGGTTTTGGATATGGACCGAAAATTATGGAAATCTGAAAATATAGCCAGGGATGCAAACTTAGAGTCTATATTTATGTTTTTGGGGTCATGAAATCGATTGGTGGTGGTTTAGAAGCAATTAGAGGTCATGGTCATGCTCCAAGGGCATGAGTCAAGGTAATTTTGCTAAAGAATCGCTTCATTTTTCATTTTCCGACATGCATTATTTTTGACCCAGCTCCCATAGATATCTACAGATCTACAGAAGCTAAGGCTAACAAAGACCCTAAGATCCACTCTAAGGTTAGCCCGAGAGAAAGGAAAGAGTAGGGGGTTAAGAGAAGAGAATAAGGGATTAATTAAGTAGCAACACCTATCACTCATGGGTTAACATTCATTCAGAAAAAGAGAAAGAAAGGCTCACCATCATCATCAGTCGGCCACGGCCGACAAGTCAGAAAAATAGTCGGAGAGAATAGGAAAGGGGTGAAAGATGAAAAGAAGTAAAATAAGAACGCTTACAAACTATGCAAACACAGTCTTAACTCACTATCATACCATGCAAACTACAGACATGCAAGTAAGGAGAGGATAAGAAGGAAAAAAAAAAAAAAAGTAGTTAAAGTAAAACAAAACAAAACGTGGGTTAGTTTACGCTACGAGCTACATCTATGATCCTGTTAGTTTAATTTTTTTCTTTTTTTTTTTTGCTGGCATCACACACTGGCATGTCACAAGCTGTCATTATTGTCAACAGACTCATCCTCGATCACCACCCCTAGAGCTCCCGTTGCTAATTGTTTTATTATATTAAACAACGTTAATAATTTTAACGAGGGAGAAGGAAAAGGGTGAGGCTGAGAGGGAGAAGGGGGATTGTTTTATTATTATATTAAACAACGTTAATATTTTTAAAATGCCTATCTAAACGGTTCTTAAACATATTAACGCTGGTAGAGTTCACGACTGACGCGGGAAGATTATTCCATTTATCAGTTACTTTAAACGTAAAGAAGTTTTTAGCGATATTAGTGATGAAACGTCTGCCACACAACTTAAATCCGTTATTACGAGTATTATTATTATTATCGAAAGTGAACACTTTGTCAAAATTTACGTTATCGATGTTATTAACGATTTTGAAAACTTCAATAAGCTCCCCCCTTAATCTCCTAGTTTCGAGTGAATACAGGTCTAACTCTTCAATCCTATCTTCATAAGGCTTCTTGCGCAATGACGGAATCAGTTTCGTGGCACGACGCTGAACCCTTTCTAACCTATCAATATCCTCACGCAAATACGGGCACCAAACCTGAACGGTATATTCTAAATGAGGCCTGACTAGGGACTTGTAAAGGAGCAATATAATATCCTTCGATTTAAATTCGAAATTACGCGCTATGAAGCCTAACATCCTATTAGCTTTTGCGCAAGACTCCAGGCACTGGTTCTTAACCTTTAAATCCTTAGATACGCGTACGCCTAAATCTACTTCCTCGTCAACGCTCGCTAAATCCCTATTATCGATCGTGTACGTGTAATTATTGTTGCGAGAACCTATATGCAAAACTTTACATTTGTCTACGTTTAATTGCATCTGCCACTTATCTGTCCACTCCATAATCCTATTTACATCGTCTTGGAGCCTATTTCTATCGTCCTCGTTAACAACCTTACCGCCTATTTTAGTATCGTCCGCGAATTTTGACACGTTACTAGTCAATCCTACATCTATGTCGTTAATGTAAATTACGAATAGCAATGGGCCTAACACTGAACCCGGTGGGACACCGCTACCTACATCCAACCACCCCGATTCACTACCATTAACTACGACCCTCCCCTCCTAGCACGAAGCCATTCTTCTAACCAGTTAGCTACCTGACCGCGTATACCATGCGCTTTGACCTTCGCAATTAATCTCCTATGCGGAACTGTATCGAACGCCTTTTTAAAATCTAAATAAATAACGTCAGCCGCTCTATGCCTATCGTATTCGCGCACTATTTCGTTATAAAATTCTAACAAATTAGTTAAACAAGACCTATGGCGTCGAAACCCATGCTGACTACTATTAATCAAATCTCTACTTTCTAAGTGATCGATGATACGATCCCAAACTACAGATTCCAAAAGTTTACCGACAATTGACGTTAAGCTAATGGGCCTATAATTGCTAGCTACTGCGCGGTCGCCTTTTTTTAAAAATAGGCGTGACGTTAGCTAATTTGAAGTCTTCAGGAATAATCCCCGTTTCGAGTGACTGATTAAAAATCTTCGTTTAGGGGCCTACGATAACGTCTTTCAAAACTTTCAAATGTCTGGGATAAAAAGCGTCAGGGCCTGGAGCCTTGCTAACTTTTAGCCTATCGATATAATGCGCAATCTCACCCTCGTAAACAGTTATTTCATCCAAAATAGTCTCGCGACTAAATGGAACGATATCGTTCACGTCGGGGACATTATTTAGGTCTTCTACGGTAAAAACTGTCGCAAAAAAGTTATTGAAAATACCCGCCATCGCCTGAGCGTCAGAAGACAAAGCGCCATTAACATCCATTAGAGGGCCTGTTATCTTTTATCGGCTTACGATTATTAACGTATTCAAAAAACTTTTTTGGATTATGTTTACTATCCGCAGCTATAAGTATCTCTAAATTACGCTTAGCATTCCTAACTGATCTTTTAACCTGACGTCTAAGCTCGATATATCTATTAAAGTTAGCTGCCGTGCCATTGCGCTTATTAAGTATATACGCTCTATTACGCTCGTTTATGAACTCGCCTATTTCCCTAGCCCACCACTTGGGCCTACCATGATTTCTAGCGCGCTTGGGCCTACGAGGAATAAACTCCCTTTCAATATTCATAAAACTTTCTCTAAACGCCACCCAATGCAAATTTGTGTCATTGCCCATAAATAAGTTATCCTAGTCCAGTACTCTCATCCTATCCGCAAAACTATCAAAATTAGCCCTACGAAAATCAGGGACTTCTATTACGTTACTATCCTTAGTGTTTTCTATCAATAACTTAAACCTAAGAATTTGATGAACACTACATCCTAAACTCTCGCCTACTTCTAAACCTTCGACTATATTTTCGCCGTTCGTCATCACCAAATCTAAAATATTATCACTGCGCGTTGGTTCGGTAACCATCTGTCGTAAAAAGTTATCTTCCATAAACTCAATCAATCTCAAACCCTCCTCATTACCAGTAAAAGTCTCATAATTAACATTAGGACAGTTAAAGTCTCCGACAATTATGCTATTCCGATTGTCAATAAAGTTACCAAGAAGTGAGTAAAATCTAGTATCTGTATCGAGGGGTTGAACGGGAGGTCTATAAACAACAACAAAATTAAAACTAATACTACGTGCCCTAATTTCAAAACACATATCGCATTAATTGCTGCCGTTAAATCTAACTTAACCTCGATAGCCCTAAGGGAATTACGAATGTACAGCAAAACGCCGCCACCAATCCTATGTAACCTATCATTAGTAAAGCGTTTAAAACCCGGTATATCAAGTTCCCCCCTAAGTCACGAGTCACGGAATTTAACCAAGTTTCAGTGATAGCAACTATATCGTAGTTGCCGGAATAAATTATCGCCTTAAATTCATTTAATTTATTTCTAATAATACGCGCGTTACAATAAAAGACGTTTAAGTTATTTTTTACCACGGGCGGGCGTTTTAAAATATTTTTCACGTCGGGCCCGCGTTCCCCGGACCCACAACGTTTAAAGAAGGTTTCGACCTATAGAGCTTTCGCACGTTTTCGTCTATTAACCTACCTAGCCTAGCATTACCTATTTCATTAAAATGCACCCCCATCCTTTATAAAAAGGCTAGGATCACTGAATTCGGACCACAGCTTTACGAAGGGTACATTTTCCTCAGCACAAATCTCTTCTAATTTAGCATTCAAAAATATCGTTTTAGACGTAATCCTAAGACCCAAACCGTGCCTAGGGGTAATACCTAGCACTAAAGACCTATCTGACCTCGCCTTTAGGGACCTAATTAACCCCCTATATCTCTCCAAAAAGTCAGGCACTCTTGTATCGGGCCTATACGAGTCGTTGCCCCCTACCATCGTCACCAACATCGAGTGACGGGAGGCAACGTCAATCCTATCCACTTCGTCTCGAACTCTGTCAACCCTGGCCCTGGGAGACAAACCCTCCTCCTCTTGGTTGGATGCCGTTCGACGAACTCTGCGTCCATATTGTGCACTAAAGAATCCCCAATTTAAATAGTTTTCCCCTCATTCACGTCCCTTTCCAAATGGGCGAAAGGGTTCGAAAGCTCGATAGGGGGGGGGATTCCTATCACCTAACGTACGCGGCCTAGCTCCACCCTTAACTTCTCTAAGTCCCTCCCCATCTACTAATCTCGGACTAGCCTTAACCCCTTCCTCAACTCTATCCAACCTTCCCGATAAGCTACCTAAACTAGAAAGTAGATTATGCACCTCACCCTTCAAATTATGAACGTCTTCAACGGTAGTATTGGTTCGGCTTTCGCCAACCGTAGCCCTACCCCTGCCTTATCAAGCGTTGCAAGTCTTTCCGTTACCTCACGTACACTACGTTTTATTTCAACTATTTCCTCCCTTAACTCGCAAAAGAAACAAACTGATCTCTCGGTAACCGCCGGTAACCACCGGTTTACCCCATACCTAACACACGACGCTTTCTGTGACGGCATCGCGCGTTAAAATTAGTTTATAACCGTCACAAGTTAAGTTAAACTAAGCCGGCACGCTATAAAATCTTCTAAATCGCTAAAAACCACTAATATTCAATTACTTAACTATGACAATGTAACTATAAACGCAAGTATATAAAATTCAGAACTTACCAAAAGTAAAGTTAGCAATATGCAAAATAGAAGCAATATCAGAGAGCTCAGGAAATGCGTCCGTTCAGTACTTACTTATTGCTTTAAAAACTTTTCTTATTATTATATTATTTGTATTATTATATGTATATGTGTATTGATATTTATATGTATACTTCTCTTTTTCTAGATCTATTGGTGAAGGTGCATGCTGCTTCAACAGTGAATGCTTGATTCCGGTGATGGTGATATGCAGAGACTATATCATATAACTATATGTGTATAGCGAACTAATACTAGCTTAGCAATAGTGATGGTGGACAGTCAAGCTTAATTAACCATGGTGAAAAAGAAGAGGAAAAGTGAACACAGTTCAGATGCGTCTGAACCCTCTGTGAAACAGAAGTGTCTTACCTCCACTTGCGTGTTGCACACCCCCAAGGTACCTGATGATAATCCCTTCACCTGTTTCAGTTCTGTCAAATGTGTGCCGCCAGAGAAGTTGTCATATTTACTTGAGATCCGTGATAGAAGACTGGCTGAGCCACTTGATTCTCCCCATCGTATGAAAGCTGTATGTGATCTGCTGCCAGAAACTCTAGATGGTCTCTATTTGGAGAGAAATGGTTAACACAGGCGCTGTTACCAAGACTTCACAACGCACCTGGATCGATTTAAGAATCCATCTGCTGATGCTTCAAACGCGCCATCAACATCACAGAGGCACCACTCTCCTCGCAAGCAGAAATCTGCAGATGCTGATCCTGACAAATTTCCACCAGATGAATGCATTTTCTGTGAGAAGAATGAAATCAAAGTGAATGGCAAGACTCAGAGGCCAACTCGCAGCTTTACAGCTTGGAAGAAGGAGTCAGGATGGAAGAAAATCGAACCTATGGCAGAAGCTCTCGGAAACAGCCGTCTGTACCGTAAAGTCAAGGTCATGGATCTCTCTGCAGCTGAGGCTCGCTACCATGACTTTTGTTACCACCGCTTCTTTTGTGACCACCACAATCATAAACAGAAGCTGGAGAAGAAGGATGAGTCTGACACGGAGCAAGCTCGGAAGACTGCTGCTCACAACGCAACATACAATGTTGTGAAGGAGCTGCTGAAGACCCAGGTCATAGACAACCAACAGGTCCTGCCCTTTAATACTGTTCGTGACCGCTACGTCATTGAGCTCGATGTGCAAGGAGCGCCCAACACCGACTACAGGTCTGTAAAGCTCATGGCAAGGCTTGAGAAGGACGAGGAACTAGGCGAACACCTTTCCTTCTCAAAAGTGGCTCTCAAGGAGCGAGGTTGCTTCTCATTCTGGCTAGTATACAGCGCTAGCATCACCCTAGCTGATGCGATAGTATGTGCCTATCAGTTGGGGACAGCCGATCAGTTGAAGGACACTGCTCTGTACTTGCGACAGGTGATCCAAAAGGCTTTGGAGGAGTCAGGTGATCTGCCCTGGCCACCCACTGCTGAAGAGTGTGACAAGCGAGCTGGGGAGGAGTTGCCTGAGGAGCTCAAGGGATTCCTCAACCTTGTCCTGTCTGGCTGTGACCCTGAGGTGGAGAAGTGTAAGAGGACGCGCCGGCTTGTCTACTCTATCGGACAGGACCTCTGTCGAGCAGTGACTAATGGACAGTGGAAGTTGTCGAAGCATAAGTTCCTGTGCACAACTGTCCGACACCTCTACCGCAGTAAGCAGTTGACGACGATCTTGAACCGACTGGGTCACTGCGTCTTACGACTTCGGGTTAGAGCTGGAGACAGCCATAGCCAAGGCACTGGACGAGGATTCAACTTACCTTACTCCTCAGATCATCTGTGGCGAGGGTAATGCTGTGTTCCACAGTGAGTGGGACAATCTCAACAAGATCACCACGAACATCCATGGCTCGAACGTGGTCAACAGTGCTGGGGGCATCATGATCCAGGAGACATCACCTGATGCTACCCCAAGCACTGAACGGACCCTCCCTCTCTGCGACAGGAGCAAGAAGAGGAGCCTGAAGCTGGATACTCCAGAGACTCTCCCTCCTGTCACCATTTACAACAGGGAGAGCCCCAAGTTCCCAGAGAACTGGGCAAGGATTGGTGTTCCACCCTCCTTGGCTTCTTTGTGTTCTCGGGGGAGGGCTGTGCCAGCGCCTTCAAGGGCAAGGGGAAGGTGGCGCCACTGAAGAAGCTCCAGAAGAACCCCAAGTTCCACAAGGCTTTCAGGTAAATTACACTTGCATATCAACAATTGCATATTCACATAGACGTGTTGTTTCGAATTATTTGTAGTAGTGATCGTATCTCATGTACTATGTTACAGGCAGCTCGGCGTGGCGTGGAGGGTGGCCCCAGAGGTGCAGGAGCAGTTGGAGGCCTTCACCTGCGCCATGTATGGTCAAGCCCGTGAGAGTTCTGTGAACGTGGTGAGGAGCAAGCTGTTCAAGAAGATGGTGGGAGAGGAACACACGCTCAACTCCAAGTCGAAGGTTGACATGGTTCGCCTGCCTCCCTGCCAGGACTCGCTCGTCCCTCATGTACAGCGAGTCAACCACCGTGTGGCCTGCTACAGGCGTGCTGCTGAGCCTATCTTCGAGCGCCCCAAACCGTATGACGAGGGTCAAGGGTGGCTGAAGACAGAGGAGGGGGTGCTGGAGCCTGTGTGGTCAATTGGCCCTATCTTGCCCCCATCACTCGTTGACCTGTTGGACACTGATGACGCTGAAAATGATGAGGGCCAGCAAGAGTGCGAAGATGCTGAGCCGTATCCAGAGGAGGCTATGAGATAGATGATGATGATCATCTCATGGATGCTGAGGATGACTCTTAGACTTTGCTACAATGTTACTTATAATAGATAATACATATAAAATAATAAATATAAAAGGGCTCAGTTGTCTTTCTATGATGTCTGGTTCAGGAGTTATTATAGTCACAAATTGTCATCACATGCACGGAGGTCAATGCGCTAAGTGTCCCTAATTGACACATCCTATGACCTTGAAGATGACCTTAACCCTATGACGTTGACCTCAAATTGTCTTGTTAGTTGGGATAATATGAAAAGTTTTTAAAGCAATAAGTAAGCTTCTATCACCATATCTATGGGAGCTGGGTCAAAAATAATGCATGTCGGAAAATGAAAAATGAAGCGATTCTTTAACAAAATTACCTTGACTCATGCCCTTGGAGCATGACCATGACCTCTAATTGCTTCTAAACCACCACCAATCGATTTCATGACTCTAAAAACATAAATATAGACTCTAAGTTTGCATCTCTGGCTATATTTTCAGATTTCCATAATTTTCGGTCCATATCCAAAACCTAGGGGGTGGGGTCAAGTATTGAGCCATAACTCAAAATTAAAGTGCTATATCACAATTTTTAAAATTGATTTATTAGTTGGGATAATGTGGGAAATTTCTAAAGCAATAAGGAAGCTTCTATCATCATATCTATGGGAGCTGGGTCAAAAATAATGCATGTCGGAAAATGAAAATGAAGCGATTTTTTAACAAAATGACCTTGACCTTCGCCTGAATCACGTGACCTTGACCTCCAATCGTTTTGAAACCTCGGAAATCGATTCAGCACCTCAGAAAACCATAATATCGACACCAAGATGGTCAAAATCGGCTCATTAGTTACTGACATATGACACTTAGCGTTTTAATGGATGCGGATGGCAGCCATCTTGGAAATATGCTAATTAGGACCCCGTGGGACATTTTTTCCCGCTGGCAACATAAAAATTCTTTAAGTAGATGTCCTAGGGGTGCTAAAAATCATTTTGGAATTTAGTTTTAGAGGGGGTGCATGGGAACCTATATCTCCTGCCATACTAATGCCAATCATATTCGCGCACTATTTCGTTATAAAACTCTAACAAATTAGTTAAACAAGATCTATGGCGCCGAAATCTATGCTGACTACTATTAATCAAATCGGACTTTCTAAATTATCGACGATTAACTTTCTAAATGATCGACCTGGAATTACCCTGTAGAGTAAGTAAGAGGGTACAGAAAAGGGGTTGCTGTCAGTCATCCGAGACACCTGAGTCTCAGTGAGGAAAAGAAGATGAGGCCCAAATTACGACGCATTTATACACTACACTGCTATTCTCGTACGACTTTCGTCCAGTGATAATTAATTTCCTGAATTACTGAAGAAGGATTCATACGTGGTCGTATATTCGGTACGCGAAGGTTGTTTTAGAAGTACGCAAGGGAAGGTAATAAAAATCACAAAAGTAAGCTTTACTCCCGACTAGGGTTAAGTAGTAATTCAAATTTAATTTTTTAAAGTTGGCTGCTGCACCTGGGGTTCACGAAAGAGTCAATGGGTATGCGAATGAAGTTTTACTGCACATTCTGTTTATGACTACAACTCGTTTCCCAACCAACGAATAGAAAAAAATGAGCTGTTAAACACGTTTTCATTCAGGGTTTTTTCTGTTGTTGTATTTTATGATTTACATTTTATAATGACTTATACATGAACAAATTATAGATAGCTTTTATTCAGCTTTAAGCCGATTACGCTAGTCATTCTACGATACAGTACGATCAGCGAACGAAAAAATCATTGTGCGCAGTAAACACAATTTAAATGAATTTGCAGTAAAGAACTTTCCTCTTTCTCTATGTTTCAGAGAACACCATCAGTAAGGCCAAACATTGGGATCAGGTGCATTACAACTGTTATTATCGAGGTTAAATTATTTGTTTACTAATGAGCGGGGTTTTACTTTTAAAAAACTGAAACATTTTGAATACTGAATAACGTGAAATATGGATAGTTCGCTTAATTACCAATCAGGAGGGCCAGGTACTTCCATAGCATTCACGCCAGACTAATGCGACTCATTGGTCTAACTCATATTATTACTACATCATCATCAGGATTCGAACCCTCGACCTCAGTGTCGTCACTTTGCTTATAGGTAAGAGGCGTTACCCACTGAGTTACAGACAATGGCGATCGTTAGCCTAAAATAAGTACGCAGAAAAAAATTTGAGAAAAATAGTGATCAACTACAGACTTTGTCTGTTTGTAATGACATTACTAGCACCAGTGCAACAGCCTTCGCGTACTCTTCACAGTTCCAGTCCCAGTAGCGAATGGTAGGAAAGGAGGTCACTAGGTTACCTGTTAAGAAGCATAAGTACGAAGATATATGTACCTATACGGGCTATTGAAATTGATTCATCCGATTTCAACTGAGAATACTTCCGTACCTATCAACCGTGCATCAATTAGGCATACACCACATGAAAGAGGAAATCTCCGAGTTTTACAAGATCACCGCGAGAGGGCTCCAAAGTCAAGCCGTGGCCTAGCCTAGCAACAAACAGTCAGTGTGAAAATGGCGTCCGCACAGCAGAAGGCGTTTTGTGTGTTGCAGTTTTCGAGCTGTAAATCGGTAGTCACAGTGCAGCGTGAGTTTCGTCGACGTTACAGAACAGATGGGGGTACGTTAAGGATACTGTGTACGTGCCACCGTTGCCCACATCTTTGGATGAGCTCCGAACTCGCATTGTTACTGCCGTAGAGTCAGTGACAACGGACATGCTGGAGCGAGTATGGGAGGAATTCGACTATCGTGTCGACGTTGCTCGTGTAACTAGGGGAAGTCACATAGAGCATTTATGAGGTGAGAGACAAAATTTGGACAGTTTTTCTTTTGGTTGATGTATCACAAATCACTCTGTATTTGTAACATTAAAAAATATTCTCATTTGAAATAAGGTGAATCAATTTGAATACCCCTGTATACAACTGGGATTTACTCATATTGGCGTTCTTGAATATGCACTGCGTCTTGTTCAGGGGAGTTTTATTATAACTGTCCCAAGCCTTTTCTCCGCCCGTACTTAAAAACAAACCACGGAGAGTATACCGATAAACCCAGAACTTAGAAAAGATAAAGCACCGATATACTCTGTAGCTCCTGATAACAAAAAATGCACTTAAAGCATTTTATCTCATTATCCACAGAGCTGTTAAGGCCGGAAGCTGCGTACAGTTGTAGAACTTATTATTACGACTACAAAGACGTAATGCTAGGAGTAAAAGCCAAGAACACTTATTTAAACAATACTGTATTGGGTTATATTATTGACATAAACAATGTTTTTGAATAACTTGTGTGGCCTGTCCAAAGTAATCTCTATTACGCTCTACAATTGGATGAGTCAACGGATGTAGCAGGCTTTGCGCAGTTGATCGTTTACAAGTGTTACGAGTATAATCAAGGAGGTTCCGTGCATGAAGACATACTTTTTGTTGACGTCCGACCACTCTTACAACAGAAGACAGTTTGTTTTAGAGTGCTTAACACCTTCATGAGTGAGAATGACATTGATTTGGGTAGGTTATACAGTAAACCCTCGTCCAACGCGGGGGTTAGGTTCCTCGAGAACGGCGCGTTAGGTAAATCCGCGTTGGACAAACTTAATACCTTATGGGATAAATGGGGATACGTGAACGTGGCCGCGTGAAGTCTCCCATTAATACTTAGATACGTAGGTTTTTTATTCACACATAAATGAATTTCCCTACCTATATTGTATATGAAATAAGAACATCATAAACATAATGATATTTACATATGATAAATAAAATAATATTAAATGAAAACAGAACTTATCTTTTCTTCACTCTTTCGGATGGTGCGTACGGTAGACTCATTCACGTGATACTCTCGGCCAAGTGATGTTATGCTCATACCACCACGCAACTTATCTAGAATCTTTATTTTTTCGACTAGTGTCATAACCTTACGACTTTTCTTCTCTTCACTATCATTTGCAGATGCCTTACGTTTTGGTCCATACTGCTGTCTAAGGGTAATAGCAAAACAACGGCAAATACAACCCAAAACAACTTCGCTTTCGGCAAGTAATTGTTCACATTTATTTTTCCGTGTATAAGCAAATTCGCGCTGGACAAACAAGCGTTGGACGAGGGTTGTATAAGAATTTGTACCGATGGGTTCAAGAGAATGACGGGAAAGTCCATTGGAGTCGTGGTTAAAATACTGGACGTTGCAAAAGAAGCAAAATTGGTACGCTGCAGTATCCACGAAGTTTCAGTTATTTCCTCCCCCCCCCTTTTGTTATCTATAGAAAAGACTAATATTGATAATGGCTGGTTCGTCTTCAGTAATTAGCCCGAAATGTTACCTAGAAATTCTCTTTAACAGGAGGGAGGTCAATGTTAGGAGGGGCTGCACAGAGCCGTAGCAAGCCTTGATGCCTTGATGGCGCCCTGGGCAGAACCTGAATTTGCCTGCCCCCCCCCCCCACCGTAAATAATCCTTGATGAATTTAATTTTAATTGATATAAATAATGTGGCATGTATAAAGATTATTTTGACAATGCTAATTATCTATCATTTTAGGGTTGTCTCATGGTTTGGACAAATTAATTTCAGGCATATCGTTGTTGTGTTTATAATTATTTTATAATTATTGAACTACAGAGAAATTACTAATGCACACTATGCACATTCAGTCTCATAGACAGTAGCACAATAAGTTTTCCTATTATTCTTGTTCGTTTTATTTGAAAAATAAAAATAAGTAGTAGAAAATTTCAAATGCAATTTTGGCGCCCCCGCCTCTTTTGCATCCAGGGCGGCTGCCCCTTCTGCCACCCGCTAGCTACGCTCCTGAGACTGCATAGTAAAAAAAAAAAATGTTGAATCACTTCACAGAGCGATTCATAAATTGACTACCATATATAGAAACAAAATACATGAAACGTAAGGCGTAAACTAATTCAAAGATTATAAAATTTTACTTTAAATTGTCTATACAAACAAACAAACATTTTATTTCAGACTCAACAGGTACAAAGATTATACAAGTGGTCTATAGAAGATTAAGAGATAGTTGTCTGGAGCAGTGATCAAGCAGTGATCATGTAGGCCAGTGAAACACTATGAATAATGAACAAATTCAAGAAATACAACTGCCGGAAAACAACAAAAAATATATGAAGATATATAGTAAATAATATATACGAATGTAAATCGCAAATCCCGCCCTACAAAACTCAAATATAGCCAGCAAAAATCAAACAAAAGACAAAATTCAAATTCAACAAATTAAACCGGTGCAGACTCCTGCTTTAAAAGCTACACTAGTTTAGACTGTAAAAGGGCAGCTCAAATGCATTAGAAATAACGAATATCAAATAAATCTGAAATCCATATGCAATTAAAATAAAATTTTAAGCCAATGAAGTAAATAACAATGAAGCATGAAAATTCAAAACAATAGGTAAATCTAACAAGCAAACGACTGCGATAAAATCCTAGGAAGTGACAGTATTAGTTTGAAATCTTATCAGGTACAAACATTATACAAGAGGCCCTAGAAGATTAAGAGATAGTTGTCTGGAGCACTGACTAAGTAGGCCAGTGAATCACTGTGCATAATGAACATAAAATTGCCGACGTCAATGCGTCCAGATTTGAGATTTATAAACTATATCGGAGACCAGTCCACTAACTATGCCTTCTATTATCTTATTGACTGACTCACCAAGCCTAGTTATAAATCTAAATACGACACTGGCACAGTTAGGCACCTTATTGACTACAAACAGCATACTGACACTAGAAGGAGCACCATTCATAAATCTTGGAGTTCTTAATAAACTCCTAAAAATATTATTATATGCAACATATAACTTTCTCAAATTACACTGGTCTACAGCCAAAATGCTTCGGAAATAAAAGTAGTCAATCTTTACTAATTTTGGGTCACTGAATATGAAAATGATGCCTAAAATTGCCAATTGGCTCTATTTATAAAAATATCAGGCAACCCTGCACCCTACTAACTGAACTGCATCTGTCGTGTAATATGTAGACGCCTGTGACACAGCGACGCATTGACTACTGCGCATGCGCGTAGTTATATTTTTTTATTTTAATAAATTAATGTAAATATATACATATATATACAATAAAATGTAATTTTAAATTTATCTATTACATTATGTATTTGTAAATTATTTATTAAAAAATAGATTGGATCATTTTAACATATTGCTTCCCATAATGTTTTTGATATTAATATAAATGGAATACTAACCTAACTTAACCTTACCTAATTTAAAATTATTAAAATGCAATGTAATTACATTAATTTATTAAAATAAAAAAAATATAACTACGCGCATGCGCAGTAGAGTCAAGGCGTCGATGTGTCACAGGCGTCTACATATTACGCCACAGCATCAGTTCATTCGCGGAAGTCATACAGTGCACCCTTGTCAAACTCTTTTTAGTGTTTGCTTTTGAAACAATTTTTTTCAGCCTAATTTGAACAAAGATGCCTCGTAATTGCGTGAACTGTGTACAGTAGATAACTTCTGTTATGTTTGTGGGGAACTGACTTTTGCATCACAAAAGCGTGCTATAACCGCCGTGATTAGGAAAGCCTATCACCTTTATTTTGGCTATAAGATTGGAGATCAGGACAAGAGCTGGGCCCCACACATATGCTGCAATACTTGTGCAACAAACCTTCGCCAGTGGTTGAATCGGAAAAGGAAATCTATGCCTTTTGCAGTGCCAATGGTGTGGAGGGAACCAACAGATCATGTCAGCAATTGTTACTTCTGCATGGTGCCTCCAGTCAAGAAAGGTATTTGCAAGAAGAAAAAGCGGATTTTACAATATCCGAATATCCCCTCTGCTGTACGCCCGGTACCTCACGGCGAAGAACTACCCGTTCCTGAGCCCCCACACTCATTCTCCCTGGAGTCAGAGGACAAGGAGAATGAAGGAACCTGCGAAACTTGTGAGCCTTCAACTTCACAAGACCCTGAATTTGTTTATAACTTGACATCTTCTAAACCGCACATGATAACTCAGAATGAATTAAACGACCTTATCAGAGATTTAGAACTGCCAAAGAGTAAGGCAGAGCTGTTGGGCTCCAGATTGCAGCAGTGGAATCTCCTCGCTGAAAATGTTAGTGTGTAAGTTTCGTGACCGTCAAAAAGATTTTGTCCCATTCTTCATCATGGAAGGTGACCTTGTAGCTTGCAACGACATCGATGGTCTGATGGCAGCTCTCAACATTATTCACAATCCTGATGAGTGGAGACTGTTCATTGATTCATCGAAGTTGAGTCTAAAAGCTGTTTTGTTGCATGTTGACAGCGTATTGCCATCAATTCCAGTTGGTCATGCAGTCCACATGAAGGAAACATATGACAACATTAAGCAACTTTTGAACTGCATAAACTATGACAAACATCAGTGGCAGGTTTGTGGTGACTTGAGTTGTTGCTATCGTGATTGGACTGCAGCCGGGCTACACTAAGTATTGCTGTTTTCTGTGTGAATGGAATAGTCGGGCTAGGACTTCTCATTACGTCATGAAGGATTGGCCACTCCGACACTCAGTGGAACCTGGAACAAAAAATATTCAGTATCCTCCACTTGTAGAATCGAGCAAGATTTTGTTACCACCCTTACACATCAAACTGGGCGTCATGAAAAATTTTAAGGCTATGGATAAAACGGGGGCAGCTTTTAAGTACCTCGGTGGTAAATTCCCAAAGCTCAGTGAAGCAAAAATCAAGGAGGGTGTATTTGTTGGTTCACAGATCCGCGAGCTTCTTAGAGATGAGGAGTTCGACCGTATCCTAGGTGGTGAGGAGAAGACAGCGTGGAATGCTTTCCGGTTAGTAGCAACCAATTTTCTCGGAAATACCAAAGCTGACAATTACAGGGAGCTGGTGGAAAACCTGCTGTTGTCCTATCAAAAAATGGGCTGCAATATGTCTTTAAAAATACATTTCCTCCATTCGCACCTGGAATTTTTTCCGGCCAACTGCGGAGCAGTTAGCGATGAACATGGTGAATGTTTCCACCAGGATATCTCAGCGATGGAGAAACGCAACCAGGGGAAATGGAGTCCATCATTATTAGCAGACTACTGCTGGACAATAACAAGAGATGCTCCAGAAGTTGAATACAAGAGAGAAGCAAAGAAGCGACGGGCTGAATCAATATAAGTGACTGCATTATACAGGTATGTTACTAATATATGGTATACATATACGCAAAATGTGTAACTTAAATTTTCTTGGAAACTGTAGCCAATCGACTGTTTTTATGGTCATATTCGTTTTCAGCACCCCAAAATCCATAATAGGAAACACATTTTATCTCCGAAGCACAAACTTTTTCAAAATTTGTAGACCAGTGTTATACATCCTGTAGTTCCACCACAAATGAGCTGTATACATTGGAGTACAAAAAGTTTTGAACAAAATCAACTTAACATCTAATGTACACATATGAAATTTTCTAACCAAAGTATTTCCCTGAGCATATAAATTATAATCTACATTGCCTTAGAATATCACAGTCATCTGAAAGACTATCAGTTAATATGTGGCCAAGTTACTTAGTCTGGGTTACTTCTGAGAGTACCATACCATTCAATTTAAATTCAGGAAATTTTATATATTTGTAGGCCTTGGTCCTCATAATCATAACATGACTTTTAGCAAATGACATCAGGCATTAGGAATTTTTAAATTTTCTTTGTAAGTTCTGGATACTCACTAAATCTCATTATCTAAAGATCGGTCAGATGTATGTACTCAAACTCTGACTTGAACTAACCGTCAGCCGAGATGTCCTGGAGCGCTTTCTGATCTTTTGCTGACAAATTACTCAACAGAATTCTTTCCGAAAACTCGAATGGGTTCCGAACCCAGGAGTGGTCGCCATCTAGTTTTGGGGAACGTTCGTGTAACTGAAAGCTTAATTGACTCAATTATTCTTTGACGTTCACTTTCACATCCTAATTCATTGTGAGAAAGTCGTGAAGTGTTGTGAAACACTCGGTGCTCTCTATAAACGGCGGCGTCAGGTTTGTATTTTTTTAATCATTACGTCACTTTTATCCTGCACATGAGAAGTGGTTGCACTCGAGCCTTGTAGTCTCGGCCATGGTGGTCTCGACTACATCACTGTGATGTTCCTCAAATGCAATGAACACTTATCTTGTTTCAAGTAGGCAGATAACTGCTGAAAAATGTCACAAACTATGAATTTGTGAATAAATTATTAGTAAATTTTGCAATTGTCAGTCGATAACCTCTTTAGAATCTTTATTCCTGAATGCGAAATATAGTATAGAGCTTAGGAATTAGGCATTACACAATACTGAATACGTGCAAAAATTGCATATGGTCTCTGTTTCGGTCTCGGTCTTGGGTGCTTGGGTCTCGGTCATGGTGGTCTCGACTACATCACTGTTTGTAGCCCAAAGTTAAACTCGTTGGGTCGAAAAAAGATGTCCGACAAATAGTCTAATGGTTGAAGCAAGGTACTGTCTACGAGCAGTACCGACTCGAGATTTGTCAGTGCCCCGGCAAATTGAATTTCAGCGCTCTTAAGACTTTTTACCATTTTAATAATTTTTTATAATGATAAAAAACTCGAAATATAGGAATAAAGAATAGGTCTCTTGCCACAACAATAAGAAATAAAATAAACACTCCTCAACAATTTAATTTCATGTCGGACGATTTTTATATTTTGGATTTCTTTTTATTCATTTATTGAATTTTTTCTCTCTGGTTTTTGGCGCCTCCCCAGAACTGCGACCTGGACAACCGCCCGGTTAGCCAGGGCCTTGAGCAGGCCCTGTCTGCAAGGTATGAAAAGAGCAAAAATCATGATATTTAAAAAACAGCTGTACATCACACTGAACCTTAAAAAAAAAGCTAAGTAAGGACCTTTCCCCTGGACAGCCAGCGAACATCAGTATGTAAAAGAAGACTTTAATGCTTGCTTCCCCTCTCGCCACAAAGAGCTGAAAAGATCCTAGAGTTATAAATTAACAGTCTTCACGGTCTTGTTAAGCACGATCTTCACATAAACAGTCGTGTGTTTACGGGCTTATGCCTTTCTCTGTGTAAACTTCTTCCACAATTTCAGTTGTAAGTAAAATATAGCGCGTACGATATTTTTTGACTGCATATATGTATATGTACAGTATATATACAGTATGTATATACTGCATTCTATTTCTCTTACAACAAAAATGTCTTCTTTAGATACTGTAGAAGTTTTACGCGCTTTCGGGAGAAACCAAAATTACGACAATTCATTCGTAGTTTTATTTGTTTTCTGACTCCAAGATAGCCAGTCGCTGTTGAGTCTAAAATAAAGTGTTTGTTTGTTTGTTTGTATTATTTTTACCAATAAAACTGTACAATCCATCATGCTATTTTTCAAAACTGTTTATAATTGCAAATATTTTCGAGAGATACGTGAGGAATTCCAAATTTCTCCACGGTTTCTTTGGATTATTCTTGGCCGAAAGAGGTGAGTTCTAGGTTTTTCAACATCCCCTTTTTTACAAAACTTCTTGCATTTCTGAATTAAAGTTTACATCTAATATTAACAATTCCCGCGACTCCTTAAGTTCTGCATTATCAATTTAACTTTGTTATAATAATGTTATAATGTTTCAGACCAACAAAGACCCTAGGATCCACTCATGGCTGGTCTACCTAACTGTGTTCGTAAATGTGTATTGTGCATGTCCTCCGTGGTGGCGGAGGGGACCTACAATCTTACGTGGGTTCCGAACCACAAAGAACATAAGAAATTTTTATAGTGGGCACACTAGGGGCCACTTCGGCCCATCGAGGTGGCTCCACTATGTAAAAACTGCCTGTACATTGGCAACAATCAATTTTTACAAAACTAAATAATTATCAATTTAAAACTAATTAATTATCAATTTAAAACTAAAGATAGAATCTCTGGATCCAGAGGATCAAGTCATAATAGACGACTATCCACAAATATGTTACACTCTATATCTATTTATAACCGACATGCAAATATATCAGATCCAAAGAATCCAGTCAATTTCGTTACGGTATCCATCAATACCAGTACCTTGCCAACCAAAAATAAGTCACGGTCCATATCAATTGCGGACCAAGTCACAATTTACAACCATATACATTACAATAGATATACTTAGGAGGAAAACTGTAGGTGTGTCTGTAAAGACTGTACAGTAATGTAGAAATGTGTGTGCACCCATTTTGGGTTTCCCATTTAAAGGTGTTTGTGGGGCAAGTGAAGATCATGAGTTTTTCAATACCTCACAGTACTATGGGGGGCACCGCTCGGCAGAGGAATCTCTTTAAATGGGGTGTGTAAGGACAGAGAGTAACCCCTAACCCAAGATGCTGCCTCCCTATATCCCACAACACTTGTGTTGGGCTGTGGGATCTATCAACTAAATTTACATAATATATATGAAATAAACTAGTGCCATTTATGCAATAAAAATGGGCTTAAACACTATCACCAGATGTCCCTTGCAGACATCAAACTATCCAACCTTCTTTTGAAAGAATCAAGTGTATCTGAAGTCACCACTTCTTCTGTCAGACTGTTCCAAAACTTAATTACTCTGTTTATAAAACTATGTTTTCTTAAATTTGTTCTACATCTTGGCTTAAATAATTTCATACTATGACCTCTAGTCTGGTTATTGTGATCTTTAATGAAAAGAGAATAAAAATCTATCTTATCCAACCCTTAATTTTGCTACCTTAAACTATACCCAATCTATCAACATATGCGTCTAATCGATTTTTAAACATGTTTATAGAAGTGCTACTAATTACTTCTACCGGCAAACTATTCCAGCTATTTACTATTCTATGCGTAAAAAAGTTTTTGCCAACTGTTGTCTCGAACCTCCTACTTGTCAACTTACACCCGTTATTTCTAGTCCTATTATATTGAGATATTTCGAAAAAGCTATCTCTATCTACGTTATCGAACCCATTCATAATTTTGAAAACCTGGATTAGATCACCCCTTAGCCTCCTAGTCTCGAGTGTAGTCAATTTTAACTCTTTAAGCCTATCCTCGTACGACTTTGACCTAAGCGACGGAATCATCTTAGTTGCTCGTCTTTGAACTCTTTCGATTTTGTCTATATCTTTGCGCATATGCGGATTCCAAAATTGGATCGCGTACTCCAAATGGGGTCTACCTAATGATTTATAGAGGAACTATAATATCGTGCGATTTGTACTAAAAATTCCGAGCTATAAAACCTAACACTGTTCGCTTTATTGACCGCTGCTGTACTTTGTTTCGCTACTTTTAAATCACCAGTGACTATAACTCCTAAATCTTTTTCCTGCTCTACGCTTGTTAACTCTTTCCCTGACATACTATACGCAAAATTACCGTTACGCGAACCTATATGTAAAATTTTGCACTTATCGACGTTGAATCTCATTTGCCATGAGACTGACCAATCAACAATTTTATTCAGATCATTCTGGATTTTACCTCTATCTTCGTCATTAATCGCCCTACCAGGTACAGGGCCGGATTAAGACCTTTAGAGGCCCTAAGCACTTAAAAGATTTTGGTGCCCCATATATATGTAATTCAAAATATAAACAAAAATAAACCATAAAATAAAATTTTATTTTTTGAAATGAAACAAAACTTACAGTAAGATGGAAAATAATGTTTATTTTTGTATACTTCCACTTCATTTATATTTGAAAAGTTTTCTCCTACTTTTTTTAATTGCAAAGTCTTTGATCAGATCCTCAAAACTAATCTTACGTAACACATCTGCTTCTATACTTAGTAGAGATAAGGCATCCAGCCTGCCTTGTTGCATAGTTGTTCTGTTGGTATTTTTAATATACTTCAACTGAGAAAATGAACGCTCAGCTGAGCAATTTGTGACCATTAATGTTAAAAATATACGAAAGGCAATTTCTACATTTGGGAAGGCACACTCAATATTGTCTTCTACAATTATTTTATAAAGTTCAGCATGACTGAATCTTGTTTTTACATTTTTTTTTGCACTGAACTTATGGCACACATATGAGTGAAACTGCTGAAGCTCAGCAGAGAAATTAGTGTTCAAGTCCTCTGGGTAAGCATCAATCATCTTTTTACAACCCTGAGAATACCTTTCAATTTCAGTAGATGATGAAGTGGTGACATTATGTGGCACATCACTTAGAAAAGAAAATCTCTCTGCTATTTCTTTGTATATCTCTCCTCTTCTTCTCATCTCAGTTTCAAGTTTGTCAACAATTGTGTAAAAGGTGGTGATAAGAAATTTATCTCTGGCATTCAGATATACTTCTGGTGCATCTCCGTCATTGGGTACCTTCTTTCTGATACGTTTGCGAGTTTGAGCTGCCTTGTAATCAACATCTGGTAGCATTTCCTTTGTAGCTGCTTCATATCTTTCAAATTCATCTCGTGAAGTGCACAGTTGGTCAGCTAATGATCCATACAGATCTGCACATGTTTTTAAGTTCACATCCTTATTCTGTAGAACTTTGCTTACTCTATGAAAATTTTGCAAAATCTCATCCCAAAAATTCAACATAAAAACGAATTCTAGCTCTTGCATCTTATTTGCAATATTATTTGCTTCTCTTCTAGTGTCTCCCTTTTGTGACTGGTCTTCAGCTATACATTCTAACGCTTCTAAAATTTTAAGGAAAGATTTCAAAATTGCTGCTGTTGCCATAGCATGTGCCTCCCATCTGGTATCAGAGAGGGATTTTAAGACACTTTCATTTCCAATACAACCTTTAAGAATTTCCCACCTGCTGGTTGAGGCTAAAAAAAAGGTATAGAGCAACTGCACTGTAGAGAAGAAATTAACCGCCTCTTGACAGCAGTCAACAGCACTTCGGCCTACCAGATTTAGTGAATGGGCTGCACAGGGCACATATATAGCAAACTTGTTTGTTTCTAAAATTTTTGCTGCATCCCCTTATAACGCCCAGACATGTTGGCAGCGTTGTCGTAAGATTGACCCCTACATTTTGAAAAGTTTAGCTTACAAACTTCACGTAAGTACTGCAACACCTGATTTGCCATTTCCTCACCAGTATGGCTTTTCATTTTCAGAAAGGTTAAAAAGCGTTCAATAGGCTGTCCATCTTTTAAGTACCTAAGTACAACACTTAACTGATCGATATGTGATAGATCTGGTGTTGAATCAACTGACAAACTAAAATAACCAGAAGATTTTACTTCGTCAACAATGAGTGCGTGGACCTTTTGAGCCATTAGTTGAATGAGTTCCTCACAGGTGGTTTTGGACAGGTAAGAAGGATTTCCTTTGCCAGAATTTCCATATTTCAAAATGTGACCTGCTAAAAATGGATCAAACCGGCTTATGAGCTCAAGCAGCCCTAAAAAATTCCCATTCTGCAATGATCCAAATCTTTCTTCTGTTCCTCGAAAAGACAAGCCACGTTCAGCTAACGTACAAATAACAGCTATGACACGCCTCAAGACATGTTCCCAGTAATCACACTCTTCCTGAATTTGTTTTTCCAACTGTTGTCCCAACCCCGCACCTTGTCTGCGAGTTAAGTATGTTAGCATAGAGTCTCGGTGAGTAGTGCTTTTTTCATGATGATCAATTACAATAGTATTTCGCCAGTCACTGAACCCTTCTCTTATAACAAAATGTGAGACATTTTTAGGAGCAAACAGTTTACAAACATAACAGTAAACTGATCCTGTTGATGGTGAATACAATAACCACTCTCTCTTGTATTTCTCACCATTGGCTTTTGTCCCAACGAAAAGTTTTTGTGAACAGTATCTTGCTGGTTTGCCACTACTGAAATGCCGGTAAGACTTGTCAAATGGCCCATTGTGGTGTTGACAGTCACTGGGTCCACAAGCAATCCAATAAGCCACATCATCAGCAGAGAAATCAAGCCACAACCCTGGATCTTTTGCTATATTTACTTCATCTTCTGCAGACTGATTCATTTCACCACCATCACCATGGTCCACTAAACTTTCATTTTCAGCAATTATTTCAACCCCAGAATGTCTTGTAAAGCAACTTGAATCAACATTTGCAGTAGAGGTATCAAGAGAATTTACAGGCAAAGTGAGATCAGTAGTGAGACATGTGGTAGATGAACCTGCTTGTGACACCTCGGTGATTCCAACGTCATCATATTTTGATTTTGAAGTGATCAAAGTGGTATTTGTGTCCACTTCTGATGACGGAGATTGGTTTTGATTCAGAATCGGTATATCATGTTGACGTTGTGGTCGTGGAACTTGTGTGAAGAAATCAGTCAGCTTTGCAGTCTTGGACTCTAAATCCAAAGTCTTCTCTTGTTTCTCTTTTGATAGTTTTCGCTTTTGTGCACCACTTAACTGAACACGTTTCATCTTGGTTCTTGGGGTCTGTAAAATACAGAAATAAAAAGAATATTTTATTTGTATATTATGTGGCAATCAACACAGTTACACATATCACAATCTTGGCTTTGTTCTTTTATTCTCAGAAAGACAAAATGGGAACCGTACACAACCAAAGTGGCAATTTAAATATAAGTGGCAATTAAATATAACTCAACCGAAATATCAACTCGAAATGTTGAATACAAATCAAATCGAAAGAAGGAACCAAAAGAAGGAACCGAAAGAAGGAACCGAAACCTATAAAATAAAAATACTTAACATTAGAATTAATAATACGCAATCTATAAAAATATCAATATTAACATTTCACTATTAACGAGCCACATTTTATATTTACATTTATTTATTTATTTAAAACACAATATTTAATTATAGGAAATATGAACATTTGCTTAGGGCCTAAATTGTCCTAACTACGTTTGATGTTATATATACATTACAAATTATTCACTCTGGTTATTACAATCTAAATTCTTTTATACTGTTATGACAATAGATAAATAAATTATAAAATAAAGATACGTGTATGATAAAATATTGTTATATATACAAATAAAGTACACTTCATAGACTTACCCTAGAGAAGAAGAGAGAGCAACAGATAAACTTCTTCAACGCTAATTAACTTAGGTCAGTATATCTTATTATTATAATGGCCGTGATAAACATCACTTGATACAACAGCAATATAGAGAGTTTATAGTTTCTTTTATTTTAATATTAATTTATATTACAATTCTATAAACCTAAATCTTTCTGTAAAACAATACCAAATGATTATGTAAAATATATATTTAATATTATATGCACAAATCACACGTTCAGAATAACTTCCTATAGCACACGAAAATATTTAATCTATATGTATTTTTAATATGGCGCTCAAAGATTTGATATAAACAAAATAATAACGCAAAGCGTAAAGTGTGTGATTACAACGAAATATATTTATTCTCTCAAAAGGGTTGTTGTTCACTACAAATTCAAACAATGAAAAAAAATAAATACTATATATGAATATATATAATTCAGTTTTCAACAGCTTATAGGCTATAAGCCGCGATTATAATAGTATAATAAATCCATGGTAAATCCGACAATGGAAAATTTCTGTGGTGCCCCCCTTCCCTTGATGCCCTAAGCACGGGCTTATTTTGCTTAATGGTTAATCCGGCCCTGCCCTACCACACAGCTTCGTGTCATCCGCAAACTTCAGTCGAAAACGAGTCACTAAAGAGAATGTCTGGATCACCATTAACTTTGAATTTCCCTGCCATGAATTTTTTTTACCTACACACACACACAAAACCACTAGGCTCCTTAGTCACTGTTCACACTACGCCTGCTTTCAGGTGCCTGAAAAGGGCGTTCACACGCGGCATAGTGTAAACAGTGAATTAGCAACGTGAAGAAAAAATAAAGTGATGTATCATTACTTGCGTAATTTTCTTATAGCATACAGAATGATGTGTTTCGAAACGTAATAAAAAAACGATTGTGTATTTCTAGCTTTAGGACCCTTTGCTTTGTCCGGAGCTATAGGGCGCGTCCCTCTGTGGCCAATGTGGGAATGCATCTTCCTTCGATGCTTTCGTGGACCATTGGACCCGCCTGGGGACCTGGCTGATCTCTTGTTTATATGTCTTTCTTTCTTCCTCTTCCTTTCCCCGAATAATTCAGGCTTTTTTTTTTTACCTTGATTTGACTTTTTCCTTGGACCTTGGGTAAGGGAGGTGGCTGTCCTTCACCCTTATCGCTCTTAAATACTCGATCTGTCCCTGTCATCTTTCACCGCGCGTTGAATGAGAGTGGCCGCCTTTTAGGCACGGGGACTGGGTAAGTGGGTATGGGTGTATCTTCCCAGCGTGACATTTATTGGCGGTAGGACCGAGTGTGCCCACAATTCGCCTTTCCCTTGTTGGAGTCGGTGGTGGCTGGATGCGCGCGGAGGATGAAACTACCTTTTTGTTTGCAATGGCTTCTACTCCTCGGCTTACGACTTCTAATTCTCGGACTACTCCTTCTCTTAGCACTCGGGTGGTGGACAACCATGCCCTCGAATCCTCTACCACTGGAAAACCGCATCCTGATGGGGTTGACCCCACTGTGGCTGCGGAACTCTCGTGTCCCCCTCGTTCAAAGACTTCTCGTATGTCTTATCCGCGCAAGTCTTTTGACCCCTTCGTAGGGGCCGACGACTCTGACCCTGATTACCCTCGGTTTCTTGTCCTCAGTTCTTCCGCCTCTCCCAGTGGGATGTTTTTGAGGTCTACGATAACTTCACTTCCCGTTGTGGCGATCCCCGACAGATGTGGCCCTAGAACGATGGCTCTCTTGTGGTGGAGGTCTCCTCCAGAGCCCAACACCAGAAAATTTCATACCTCTCGACCCTGGCTTCTGCTCCCCTGGATTGTCTCTTCCACTCTTCCTTTAACACTTGTACGGGTGTAGTACATGCTCCCCGCCTTTTGGAATACTCAGAATCAGATCTCACCCGCCTCTCCTCTCAGAAGGTGACCCGTGTTTATCGCCCACCCTGTATGGTTCATGGGGCAAGGATTCCATCTCCCTTACTGATCCTGACTTTTGCTCGCTCCCAGTTATCCGAGAAAATTAGGGCCGGTTATCTGCAATTTCCAGTCCGTGGTTATATCCCCAGACCACGCCCATGTTTTACTTGGCAGAGGTTCGGACACGTCAGTAAGACATGCCGAAATTGCCCTGATATTTGTGTCAACTGCGCGTCCCCGACACATAGTTCCTCCTGTTCGAATCCTCCCCGCTGCACAAACTATGGAGAAGACCACGTCCCCTCCTCCTCCACTGCCTGTCCGTATTCGAACGTGAGGTCCTGTCGGTTCGGTAAGCTGATAAGGCCAGCTTTCATGAAGCAAGGGCCGCGTTTGGTCCCGATTCGCTCGTCCAGGCTTTACCTTTGCCCAAACGCTGCACTCCTCCCGTCCGGCTACATCTCGTCCGCCTCGGACTTCGACCACCTCCGTACCATCCTCTTCCACACCCCATCATTGTAGTCCACATCGGGCCTCATCCACCCGTTCCCCTATCACGTCCTCTATCTTCTCGTCGTCTCCACCCCCTCGTGTTCACTATTCCTCCCGCCCGTTCCCCAAGAACTTCCAATTCCATTGTCCCCATCTGCTCCACCTCAATCGCATCTAACTCACCTACTCAGTGAGTACTCACCCTCCTGAAACCATTGCTGATATTTCAGCATACGGGGCTCCAATAAACCTTAGCCCCCCCGCCCATGGCCTAAACCATTAGAGGTACAGTAAAACTAAACATACCTTACAAGAGAATTTAATCCTACATTTAATGAGAAACAATTAAAACTTGGTGTTCCCACCATTGGCTTCCAAGACAGCCTGAATTCGCTCTGGGTAGCTTGCCAAAAGTGACGTGAATAGATCTTGATCGTTACGCAAATTTGCTAAAACAGTTTCAATGTGTTGCGTCATTGTATCCTTCGAAAACCGATTTGCTGCAGGTTCTTCAAACAAGAGACATTCAATCTTGTCCTTTATAACTGATCCAATGTGTTCACAGACGTTCAGGTCAGGAGAATTTCCTGACCATTCTTCATTTCCAAAGAAATCGATCTCATGGTTCCGCAACAACTGTTGAGTGGCTAATGCCTTAAAGCAGGGGGCCTTATCGTGCAGAAGTGTGACCTGATCGACATCCATAACATTGTTTGGGTTTCTTAGAAAAAGAATGACATGCTGGGATAGAATAATATCACGAAAATACTGTCCATCCCAACTCTGACCATTTGGCTTCAGCACCCACATGAGCTTCTTTGCAGTGAACAAAACAAACACACCAACACAGTCTGGACTTTTTAATAATTCGCGATAATGTTCATTGTCATCGATTTCATCTGGTGTTGTGACCCACACTCGATCATTTTGGTAGTTAGGCTGACGTGATACGTAAACAAAACATTCATCAGAGACAGCTAAATGCATGAAATCATCCACATCCCAATCTTCAAGATAATGGGCAAACCACATTCTGTCATCGATGTTAAGTTGTTTTTCTTGGCTTTGGAAGTTCATGCCAAGGCTTTAAACCTTGCCTATGATGGTACAGTCGAATGATCTCACCACTAACGATCTTTCCTCTCAACACTTCGATCTCTCTAGAAAGTTTAGCACAGCTGTTTTTCCGCTTACGCGTACCGCTTTCAATGATGTCCTTTGTTTCCTGAGAGAGTGGCAAATTTGGGCTCCCAGATTTGGTTGTATCCATTTCACATTCATCCAAAGTTTTATTTCAATTTCTTTTGACGAAGTCCTCACTTCTTCGCAACTTTTTGGCAACCCATGAACGTGTTATAAAGGTGGCTCCAGCATCACGAGCTTCCCGAAATGTTATTGCTCGTATGCGATCTATCACACGTTGCCTCTCCGAATCACCAATTAATTGAGAAGCCAGTATATTATCACTTTATCAGCTAGAGTAATTTTAATACCTGCAATAAATAAAGAATTTTATATATTTTTATAATCACTAAAAACTATTTCGATATAAGTAAACATGTAAGCTGCAAATGGGGGGGCTAAGGTTTTTTGGAACCCCTTACATAACGAAAACCGCTCCCTCTTCTCATCTCTCCTCTCCGCGCTCTTCTGTTAAACGACCAATCGCCAGCCCCCGGCGTTTGGGTTCCTCTGCCAAACTCCCTTGTTCAGACCCCCCGTCTTCGCGTCCTTTCACTTCCTCTCCCACCAGTTCTCCCCCTCCTCTCCCCATATCCCTCACATCTACAGGGATCCCTCTCGACTTGCCGGCCCCTCTGAGACTCCCCACTTCCCTTCGCGACCGTCCCCTCCCCTCCTCCATTCCTGATGGTGATTATGCAGCCTCTTCACTGCGGGTTCAAGCTGACATCCATCCTATACCCCCTTCTCCACCTCCACCCCAGAAACCAGATTCTCCCCGCCCTGCCTCGTATCCCCCATCTCCTCCGCCCCGCTCCCTTCTTGATCTCCTGATGCCCCCGGTATTCTCTCCTCCACCCCCACCCCGGAAATTGGACTCACCACGCCCAGCTTTGCACCCTCCTTCTCGTATTCCCCGACTCCCCCCGAAACCCAAACTCCCTCAACCTCCTTTTACCCGCTCTTCAACCTCTTCCTCTTTAACCTGCCTCACAGTCCCGTCTACTCGCTCCACTGGTCACACTTTTAAGTCTCGCCCGATAACGTCTCTCGCCCCCCTGTTTTCCGCAAGTGATGGCTATTATCCTCCAATGGAATTGTGGTGGCCTCCTCCCTAATTGGGACTTCCTTCTACTGATCAAAGATTTTTCCCCAGTGTGTCTCTGCCTCCAAGAAACCAACTTAGGGTTCGCCCTTTGCGCCCCCTCCGCAGGTTCACATCATACCTCCCCCCTTCCCCCTGATGCAGCCCCTCGTGGGTGTACGGCCGTTTTTGTCTGTTCTGACGTGCCGTCTACTCTCCTCCCTCTCCAGGCTATTGCGGCCCGGGTTTCCCTTGACCGATTATATTCTATGTTCACTATATCTCCCCCCGTCCCAGGAAGTTTCTGCAAACGACCTCTCTACTCTCCTTTTTACAGCTCCTTCCCCCCTTCCTTCTACTGGGAGACTATCGCTCGCTATCCTCTGTGGGGTGGCATTGTGGTCTCCATTCTCTCAACTCCTGTCTGTCTTCTGAAGACTGGTCAACCCACAGCTTTTCACCTCCAGACCCGTACGTTTTCCTTCATAGATCTTTCGCTTGCTTCTCCTTCCGCCTTCCTTGATTTCTCCTGATCTGTTACTCCAAACCTCTACGGTAGTGATCACTTCCCTCTCCTCCGTACATCTCAGACTTCTGACTCCTCTGCTCTTCCTACCTAATGGTCTCTTGCCAAAGACACTGATCTGAAAGCCACCTTACCGATCACGTCACTTGTGCCGCCCTGTCCTCCATTCTCAAGTCAACATTTCCCCGCACCTCCACCCCTTCGGTCCCATGGTGGACCCCAACATGCGCCTTAGCTGTTCAAGCTAAGAAGTCAGCCTTTCGTCGTCTTCAACGAAACCCATCCTTTGCCAAAAGAATATCCTTCAAACTTGCGCGAGATCAGGCCCGTCATACAGTTCGTGAAGTCCGCCACCTTTCCTGGCGTACTTACGTCTCCTTTCTCACTTCCTGCACCCCTTCCTCCCGAATCTGGAACAAGATCCGGAAGATTTCCGGTAAACCCTCTTCCCATCCGCCTCCTGTTTTTATGGTAGGCGGTAACCTAGTATCATCCCCTACTGCAGTGGCCGAGGTCTTGACCTCGACCATTGCCTCCATCTCCCAACACGACCACTGTGATCCCGCTTTCCTCCGACGTGACTTTACTTGCCCGCTCCCCTCATCTTTTCCAAACTTCTAATAACTTTCCTTACAACCGTCTTTTTTCCATGTCAGAACTGCGCTCGGCGTTGACCTCTTATGGCAAATCTAACCCGCCCCCGATGGCATTCATTTTGATATGCTCCGCCAATTACACCATTCACCTCTTTTTTATCTGCTCACCCTCTATAATTGGATTTGGGTAGAGGGTACTTTTCCTTCCTGTTGGGAGGAGGCAGTGGTGCTCCTCTTTCCTAAGCCTGGCAAGGACCCGACATCTCCCCTTAACTACCGTCCAATAGCCATCACTAGCTGCCTTTCAAACCTCCTTGAGAAGATGGTATCACTGCGTCTGGTGTGGCACCTCGAACTCCACAATATGCTTTCTTCCACACAGACCGGTTTTTGCAGGGTCCGTAATACCACTGACATTTTGGTTCAGTTGGAGACTGCGGTCCGTGTGTCTTTCGCAGAACGACGTCATCTCCATGCAATATTTTTTTTATTTGGAGAAAGCATATAACACTACCTGGCGGTGGTGGATTTGCCGTAAACTCTACCTTTTGGGTTTCCAAGGTCTCCTCCTTTCCTTCATTTCGAACTTTTTGTCTTCTCGTTCCTTTCGTGTTCAGGTGGTTACTTCCTTCTCTTCAGTACACTCACAAGAGGAAGGGGTTCCCCAGGGGAGCGTCCTGAGCGTCATCTGCTTCACTTTGGCGATTGACGATGTAGTGGCGGCTCTGCCCTCGGGGATTACGGCACCCTCTATGTCGACAACCTGGCTATTTATTGCCCCTGGTTCCCAGCGGGCACTAGACTCGGTCTCCAGATGGGCCACAGACCACGAGTTTCGCTTCTCTCACTTTATGGATGACCACTCCCTGTAGTCCCGGAAACTAGATTCTTAGGTCTCTTCCTTGATTCCCGCCTCTCCTGGATTCCCCACGTGAAGTCACTGAAGGCTTTGTGCCTTCAGACCTACACCCTTTCGAAGTTCCTTTCCCATACCGGTTGAGGTGCTGGCCGTCACACCCTTTGGCGACTCTACCACTCCTTGGTCCAAAGTAAGTTAAATTATGACTGTCAGGCCTATTCCTCCGCTCCTGCCTCCGCCCTGCGCATGCTGGACCCTATCCGTTCTCTGGGTGTACGTATCAGCATCGGCGCATTCCTGTCATCTCCTGTTGTCAGTATGTATGCGGAAAGTGGCCATTTCCCGCTGGATGTCCACCGCACCTTAGAGGGCTTAAAATACCTCTTTCGCGTTCGGCGGTTTCCTTCCAACCCGGTCTATCAATCCCTCTTTGGCATGCTTTGACCGTCGTCCCAATTTGGTACGACCGTACGGTCTACGGATGGCCCCGTCTTATCTTCTCTTGCGGTGGAAGGACGAGTACTCCGTTCTCCTCCCTCTACCTCCCCCCCATGGACCCTTCCCCCCCCCCTCCGTATCTGCTCTTTCCTCTCTACTGCACCAAAGTCAAATTTCCACCATTTTGCTCTCCGTCAGTTGTTTTTATCCCATTTCTCTACCCATTCTGACTCTGTCCCTGTTTTCACTGACGACTCTCGCTCGCCGTTTGGAGTGGGTTATGCGGCAGCCTTCTCGTAGTGGTTCAATCGCTATCCCTTCCCCCAGCGGCTTCCATTTTTACGGCAGAACTCTCTGCTATTCTCTTGGCTCTTCGATTCCTTTCCCAGATCTTACCTACGTCTTTTGTCATCTATTCGGACTCCTGCAGCGCTCTTAAGGCCCTATCCTCACTCGTCTCCCCGCAACCGTTGGTGAGACAGATCCAGGACTGTCTTGTCCTTCTGGTATCACGTCGTAAGCTGGTCGCCATTTGTTGGGTACCTTCCCACGTCAGTGTTCCGGGCAACGAGTGTGCGGACGCTGCTGCGAGGAGGGTGTCCTCCCTGCCGTTTGATCCTAACACACCTCTCGCAGCGTCGGACCTCACGAGGGTCTTCCGAGATGCACTCCTTCGGCGATGGCAGCGCCAGTGGGAGGATGTGTCCGGGAGCTTCCTGAGAGCGTTGAAGCCCACAACTCGTCAGTGGCCTTCCTCCTGTTAACGTGATCGACGCTTTGAAACCGCCCTGGTGCGGCTTCGCATTGGTCACACTTGTCTTACACATGATCATCTTATGACGGGGGATCTTGCCCCCCCCTTTGCAGCTTGCGGCATTCCTCTCTCTCTCTCACATTGCCTCTTTGTTTGCCCTGCCTTTGCCACTGCCCGCTCCCAGCTCCTCCCTTTCTGCCTTCCAGACTCCACTCTTACTCTTTCTTTTTTGTTGGGTGACCCCACACCTATACCGAAGGACACACTTTGCTCCTTTCTCCGCCAGACTGGCCTCTTATTCTCTATTTAAGATGACTTCAGTATAATTTCTTCCTCTTCCTGCGATTTCTACTGCTTGCGCTCTCTTTTCTCACGGTCTTTCTTCCGCTGCCCCCTCTCCACTGTTTCTCTCCCCCTATCTCCTCGCTCTCTCTCCTTATCCTAGTATCGAGGCGATATGACCTTCGCAGTCGAAGCGCCGGTGAAGCACTGCTATTCAATTCAATTCAATTTCTAGCTTTAGGAAGCTGTAATAATTCTTGTATACAAATGCTTAAAAGTATTCTATATGTTTTTCATAGAAAGTTGCCAAACTCAGAGGGATTTCTGATATACTGTGTTCCTGTGTTCCTTCTCCCTCTATTCTTCACTACACATGCATGCATTTTACACACTACACAATCTTTTCAAAATTAAAAAAAAAAAACAATCTTGATTTCGGCTTTCTTTCTTATACAGGCAGGGGGGCATTTTTGCGGGTGCTTGCCCTTGGCAACTCCTTCCTATATAAAGAAAAATGATTAATTGTTTTAAATTTAAAAATGTACTTCCAGAATAATTTCAGATTCAAAAACTTTTCCACTATATTTACCACCTGTTCATTTCCTTTCCTTTGTCCCCACTTCTGGCTCCCCCAATGCCGATGTCGGGAACGCAGACCCGAGCAGCGGGGCGGCCGGCTCTGCTACATTCCATTCGAGTTGCCTGATCCACTTTTCATAAACTTCGGCAACATTTGTGGCCTTTCCACATATTTCCAATCTGCTGACCACCACCTCTCCTATTCTCTGAAACTCAGGTCTGGGACGACTAACAGCAACCCCTTTACTGTACCCTCCTACTTTCTATATATTCAATTTCATTCCAAATGTGGATGTTGCGTATATGTACGCAACAACATAACTTCTCGTATTCACAAACTTGAATCTTCCGAATTCTACACCCTCTGGCTATGGCCTACATGCCAATCTCTTACCAAATGCATCTATGCTGCCTACCTTTCTGCTAATTCTACTGACTATCCAGAACTGTTTGAATACCTCACTTCCAAAATGGAACACCTATCCCACTCTCCTTTTGTTGAAATATCCATTTTAGATGATTTCAATGTTCACAACCACCTTTTGGCTTTCTTCTCAGTCAGGTCACTGACATCCCTGATGAATTGGTTTACAACTTCTACATCTTGAATGAAATAGAGCAAATTGTACAGCACCCTACTCGTATCCCCGATCGCCTTGGAAATAGGCCCAATGTTCTGGATTTATTTCTAACCACTCACCCTTCTTATTATCGTGTCAAGCTTTTCTTTCCGTTGGGCTCCTCCAACCCCACTCTCGTATGTTTTCTGTCTTATCGCTCACGTACGGCCTTTGGATCCTCCCAAAAGCAGGCGCCTTTGGCACTTTGATTGGGAAGCCCTGACGTAGTACATTTTTGATTTCCCGAGGACTGATTACTGCTTCCGTGGACGGGCCCTCCGAGCTCGTCCAGAGCATCAGGGAAGCGATTCTCTCGGGCACGGAGGCGTACATTCAATATTCTTTTCAGACTACTAATGAAAAAAAATTGGTTTAACTTTGCTTGTTCTAATGCTATTCGCAACAGAGGAGACTTTCAGAAGGTACTGTCGCCATCCAACTCCTGACTCCCACTCTGCTTATATTTCTGCCAGAAATCGTGTAAAATCTGTTCTTCGACTTGACAAAAATTCCTTCATCAGACAAAAATGTGGAAATCTATCTAATTTTAATTCGTTTTTTCTGACACCTTGCCAGAAACCTCCCCAACAACGTTAATAATTCTTATTTTCCCCTTTTCATACACTGGCACACTCATCAAGGCCTTACTTTGACCACCACCTCTTGCACGGACTTGCGCTCGCTCTTGTTCCGATATCCCATGTTTCTCTTACTCATGCTTCCTTGTTCTCTCCAGATGCCTCTCATTACCTCTCCCATGCTTGCCTTTCAGCCTCCTTGACAAAGTTCTCTAATTCCTTTCCCACATGCCCCAACCGAGTCCTTCGTGCCAACCAATCCTCAAAGTTTTCCTTGGATGGCATAATCTCCCCCAAACCCACATTAGCTTGAACATTCCGCTCAGTTGGCATTGTGAAGTTACAATGAGGAGCTTTAAACCGATTAGTATCTTTGACTAGTGTAGTATAGTACAAGTTGATTAGTATAAACCTGTTGGTAGCATGTATGGTGTCAGTCTGCTCTCAATTACAAACAATCTACTTAACATGAAACAACAATGAAAAAAAAAAAAAAATCTCGGAGAGGCCCCGAAAATTGTCACATATTTGTGATTATGCTCCTCCAACCAACTAGAATGTGATCCCATAGAGCTGATTGACTTCTCAGTGCTACCCCAGGCTAATAATATCCAAATAGAAAAATAATTTTATATAACAGAACAGCTTAATACTACCTCAGTTAACCTTGGTTTTTCTTCCGCCCGAACTGTTCATTCTGACGAAGGTCAAGCTTCTCACTCCACATTAGACCTACAGTTTAACGTGGAATCCGAACCACGCCCCACCAGCAGCCTAGCGTCTCAACCACTAGGCTACCTAGGGTATCCATTTATCTCCCAACCAGTTTTTTTTTATTGTGTGGAAGGATGAATATCTGGGTTTTGCTGTGCGCCGCCTGCCATCACCAGGTCTCGATCCCGGGGCCGATGGATTCGCAGTCAGCGACGCTAACCACTGCACCACCGAGGCACCTAACAAGACAATATTACACGAGCTCGCCAATCGTTTAATTTTATTTTGGGAATGATTTTCTTATGACTCAATTACACTCCCACATTCAAATTTAACTCAATTAGTTGGCACAAAATGACCCAATTTATTACAGTGGAAAATCTTAATAATGATTAGCATCTACAATTTAACAATTAGAACTCAATATCTAACTTAACAGTATTCCTGCAATTATACCCGTATTAGATGTGTACTGTACACAATTTTTTTAATAAATTGACACAGACCAATGAAATTAATTTTGAGGACTAAACCTGATTAACCTTCCACCTTAAACTGTAATACTCCATATAACTTGTGCCCATTACCATAATCTAAAAACAGACTATTGGGCCCTCATCATCATGCAGGGCCATACCACTGTTAACTCCAGTTGTAAGCATTGTCCACTCACGCTTTAGCACTTTGTAGCAGAAACTCTTTCAGAATGCCACACTGAATGAATAACCCTTATTTCTGCACATCAAGCCCTGTGCTTAGTTTCCAGATAAATTAGTTTTCTTTCATTGGGCAACCAACAATTGAAACGGATTGTTCTACTTGCGGATATTCCAGAGAAGCCTTCAATGCTCTTGACTGGAACTTTGTACTTGTGCCAGCTTGCAATTTGTTCCAGTACCAATTAGGAATTACTCTTGTCTGGCTGTTTCTCACTTGCCCATGGGTGGGCCCTTCCGTCCTCTACACCCATTCAAGCTGGAGTTACTGGCAGGGGTGTAGTGATGCGGGAGCGCCGCTCCCGCACCTCCATTCAGCCAAATTTTATTTATTTATTATTTTTTTAGTTGATACTTGGAAGTTGGGAACAAACAGACTGAGATGAAAGCACTGGCTTCTAATTGTGATTTCAAATTTGGTTTACTTAGTTAAAAGGCATATTTTTATTGAAATAGGGGAGCCAAATTTTCCCCTTAAATATGATTTGTAATTGCAAAAATTGGATGAGTTAATTATTACGCCTAGGTGTACTACCGTAAAATTCGTGTATTCAACTTTTCGCTCATTCTGCGGAGTAACCTGATTAACTGATGTACCGGTACAAGGAAATAATAGCAGAATTTAAAATTATGTACCAACATGCCGGCATTTCCTTAGAGCTCCTGCACTTTAAAATTTGCCACTACACCCCTGGTTACTGGCAAACCGACAAGCTGTTCAGTGCCGCCAATGATTCTACCTTATGATGTGCCCAAACAGCATTTCCAACTTAGTAACACAACACACAGTCCAATGGTAGAATGAATTTTGTTTACTCTGCGTCGTGCCCCAAATTCGTTTTGCCATACACCTGATTTCATACTAAAATTCACCAAATCCACTTCCTTACACACCGCACCGATTTTGACATGCTACAGCGTCCCTCTCCCATCACTCCATGCTTCGCGTAGGATGGCTATAGAACACCTGACCTCTGATCTTTCTATCTCTAATTGGGGCAGAGAAAATTTTGTGGCTTTCACTGCCTCAAACAATCTTCCACACGACTATCTCCTTGCCTTCAACAATACACAACTCAATCCTTCCTTTTCTCGTAATCTTTCCTAGAAAGATCACACACACACTTTTTCTAAAACAGCTTCTAAGAAGTTAGGTGTGTTGTACCGTCTCCACAGTTTCTTCACCCCGACTCAGTTACTATCTCTGTACATTAGGGTGTACCATTTTTGGGTCATTTTCAAAAAGTCAAGGTCCAGGAGTCTAATGTTGTGCCAAATGATGTCCTAAACACGAATTTAACAAGCATTTTCTAATCCAACAAATTTTGAATCCCCCCCACCCCCCTTGAAATTTTGCCCATCCCCTTTTCCTAAAAACCTCATATATCTAAAAAACTATCAACTTTATCGAAAAATGTTATAGAATAAAAATTATTTAGAATCAAACGTTCTATTAGAAAAGTTCATTAAGATAGAAATTTACGTAATTTTGAAAATTTTCATTTTCTTTTGTCCAAGAGCACCTTATTGTATTAATATAAAATAAGGTGCTTAAGTTACATTATTTATGAGTATATTGTGAGTATAATCCAAATTTAAAAATCCTTTTTTACATTGAATTTTAATAAACAAGCATTGTTTTTACTCTTATTGTTTCTTTTCAGACTGCTTTATTTGAAAAATAAATAAAAATGAGTCAAACAGCTACAAACAGCATGACTTTATTCTTGGTCGCTTGCAGGCTGATATTATGAGTTCATCTAAAATTGTTTTACCATCCAATAAGATGTTCTAAGCCATTTTAGTTATTTACGGAGAATGCAGTATAAGGGTCCAAAAGTTACAAAAGATTCTACTGTTAATGAAGTTCTACAGAAGCTACTAATAATATGGCAAAAAGCATGCATTCCTACTATAGATATTAGTAAAAACCCTAAAGGCAGGAAGATGCTGTTAAATCTAGAAGAAATGCATAATAATTTAATCAAGCACAAAAAAAGAGCAAGCTTTGAAAATGAACTCTCTAATTTCATGAAAATTATGGATTCCCTTTTTGACATCTCTTCTCAAAATGCCGTTGAATTAATCCAAAAAGACCGCATGAGAACTGAGCCTCAGAAAGCATATGATATTTCATTCTTAGAAGATCAAAGAACAAAACGAGAAACATGTTTAGGTTTGCTAGATGCAGATTATGCATCAAAAGTACAGCGCAAGTACATTAGATTAGAGAAAGAGAAGAAACGCAAAGAGAAACATAAATCAGTGAAGCAAGTGAGTGCTACAGCCAGAACATCAGAGACCCTTCTTTCTAGCACGACCAGTTCTGAGACAGACAGCTATGAAGAGTTTCCGACAGAACCTACAGCAGGACCTTCAAATGCTTCCAGCCCCCAAAATATTCTTGCCTCGCCATTGGTTTCCTCCACTGCAGACAGACTTAATCTCTCTAGTGGACAACGGACTGTTTTTGCTGCTGCAGTAGCCATTAGGTGTGGCAAGGATATTGAAAAACTCTCTCTCTCCAGGACCACATCTGCAAGAGCCGCTCGAAAGACAAGAAACGAAATATGAAACTTGCATCAAGGATTTTACTCCTCCTGATCACTGCCTAGTACATTGGGATAGCAAGCTGCTTACTAAATCATGTTCAGAACAAGAAGACCGCCTTGCAATACTTGTTACTGGATACCCAAATGTAGAAAAACTTTTATCAGTTTCTATAATAGATGATTCCACTGGATTGTCTCAAGCCACTTCTGTATTTCAAAGTATTGAAAAATGGAACTTGAAGCAAATGTCTTTGGAGTATCATTTGATACCACTGCATCCAATTCAGGATGGATGAAAGGTTCCTCTAAGTTACTTGAAGAACTTTTGCAAAAGAAATTGATTTGGTTAGCATGCCGCCATCATGTGGCTGAAAGAGTTTTGTGTGCTGTGTATGAAACCATTTTTGGCCCAAGTAAATCTCCTGAGTTTGAGTTATTCAAAGAATTTCGCGAGTCTAAATGGAAGAAAATTAATACGAAATCTACATACAATGTTCTTGATGTTAAATCAAGGTATCAAAGAGGCCTAAAGGAAGAATGTGTAGAATTTATGACCCAATGTTTAAGAAAATCTGACTGCTTTCCACGTGATGACTATAAGGAAGTTGCTGAAACAACTTTAATGCTTTTAGGAGAGGTTTCCAGAGAAAACAGTCATTGGCGGAAACCTGGTGCAATGCACCGTGCCAGGTGGATGGCAATGATTTTGTATACAAATAAAATGTATGCTTTTGCCCACCAAGCATCATATGATGAATCATTGATTAAGAAATTAGAGAGAATGTGTCTATTTAATGCATTAATTTATGGAAAATACTGGCTTTTATGTTCTAATTCACTAGATAGTCCAGCTAATGATCTGAAGTTTTATCATGATTTGGTGAATTACAAGAAGGAAGATAGGGAAGTTGCAAATGCTGCTTTGAAATCTTTTGCCAATCATTACTGGTATTTGACGGAGGAAGTGGTCCCTTTGAGTTTCTTTGGATCGCTAAGTAATGATGAAAAAGATAAGATCGCAAAATCCTTAAACAAATATCCAGTTCCAGAAAATTATGTATGTGGGCAACCTGTTTTCCCCATTTTAAAGGAAGACGCAAAGCTTCATCAGCTAGTAGGTCCAATTTCATGGCATTTATTTCAATGCTGTGGGTCAAAACCAGACTCATGGATAAAGAAACCAGCATCAACATGGGAAGAGGTCGATGACTACAACAAACTAAAAAACATTCTTTCATCTATTAGAGTAGTCAATGATACCGCTGAAAGAGGAATCAAGCTGGTTCAAGACTTTCATGACAAATGTCAAAATGAAGAAGAATTTCAAGGTCTTTTGCAAATTGTGGAAGAGAATAGAAGACTAATTCCTGATCCTAGTAAAGAGACTCTTAAAAGAATGAAACTCAGTAAAGAATAGTTCATTAACAGATAGATTAGGTATTTTTATTTGCAGAGATTGTTTTAATTTAGAAGAGGCTGATTTTTTTTTGTTATTAAATATACCATAAATTGTCTTTTCTTATTTTTATGTTTAAAAAGCTCTTATATCAATGATTTCTAATTAGGAAACTTGTTTCTTTTTATTTTTTTGAGGAGTGTTGAATAAAGGAAAAAAAAAACGATGGGACCTCACAACTATAGATAAAGTGTTAATTTTTAGCTTTATTTTATATATATATAGTTTTGAGGTTGTCCTCACTTTGTATAGGCTAGTTATAATAAAAACTAATTATGATTTACATTATAACTAGCAAATACAAAGCCCATCGCCGCGAAGCTGCATTGGGGTGATGCTTCAAAGGTGGCGGTAACACCTTATTTAAGAAGAAGGCACTGCAAGCAAAAAATTTTTTTAATTTAAATTTTTAAAAAATAAATGAAAATTTTCAAAATTAAGTAAATTTCTATTTTGATGAACTTTTCTAATAGAACTTTTGATTCTAAATCATTTTTATTCTATAACATTTTTCGATAAAGTTGATAGTGTTTGAGATATATGGGGTTTTTAGGAAAAGGGGATGCGCAAAATTTCAAGGGGGGTGGGGGGGGATTCAAAATTTGTCGGATTAGAAAATGCCTGTAAAATTCGTGTTTAGGACATCATTTGGCACAACATTAGACTCCTGGACCTTGACTTTTTGAAAATAACCCAAAAATGGTACACCCTACTGTACATGGGACTTGTTCGCCCCTGTATGGAGTATGCTTCTCATGTGTCGGGTGGTTCAACCCACACAGCCGTACTTGACCGGGTGGAATCAAAGGCTTTTCGTCTCATCAATTCCCCGCCTCTTACTGATTGTCTTCAATCTCTCTCTCTTCGCCGCAATGTTGCCTCAGTCTCTCTTTACTATCGCTATCATAACGGACATTGCTCTTCTGAACTCTCTAACTGCATGCCTCCTCCTTCAACCGGGGTTTCGTCAACCTCGATATCACCGCATGCGCCAAAAATATGAACAATTACGTCTATTGACGTGGGCCGCAATCCAAGGGTTCAGGAGAGCACACAGTATCAGACTTTCGACACATTCTCATTTCTTTTCTGTCCAACTCTCTAATGCAAGGATTAATCGGTATTTTCAGTCTTTCATTTACTCAACCGGTCAACCCTGGAGCAATCTTCTTCAATCCATCTTTCCCCGCCTATAGCCTCCAATCCAATCCAACCTTGGACCTTGATTTTGGCGCGTTTCTTTGTCTATGGGGTCGGGGGAAGGGCGTTTTTGCGGGCGTTTGCCCTTGGCCCATCCTTTTTGCATAAAAAATTGGTCCAGTGTTCAAAATGAAAGGCGACAGGAATGAATGTAAGAATTACGGATATAAGTATTTGAATGTTGTTGGCAGGTCCTCTCAGAGGTCCAGAGAGGCCCGGGCCACTTCCAGCTTTTGAGGCCAAGAGCTAAACCCAATTATTAGTTTCACTGCAAAACATTATATTCAAACCTGAAAGTTCCTAAATTTGAAGCCCCTTAAGCTTGAGGCCCATGCCAAATGGCCCTCCTAGCCCCAACCTCTGATAGGCCCTGCATGTTGGAAGTGTGTATGGTAAGGCTATGAAAAGGCTGTGTGGATCAAGTGTTCGCAGAGACAAGTGATTGAGAAAGCATGTGAAAGGGATTTTAAGGTATATATGGCATTTATAGATCTTGGAAAAAAACGTATGACAGAATGAGTAGAGAAGCACTTTGTCAGGTCTTGAGTATTTAAGAGATTGATGGTAGACTAATGAATGCGGGGAGAAGTTTCTATGATGAAAGTAGGGCATATTTGAGAGTAAATAAAAAATTGAGCGAATGGTTTGATATAAGTATTGGTGTGCATCAAGGATGTGTGATGTCTCCGTAGTTGTTAAAATTGTTTATGGATGAAGTTTTGAGAGAGGTGAAAGTGCGACTGCTAGAAAGAGGAATGCATCTGGTCTGTGATGGGATTTGGTGAGGCCTCTCGAATGTTATATGCGGATAATGCTGGACTATTTGCCCAGAGTGATTGTGATATGCAAGAGGCTGTTGCAAATTTTGTGACAGTGTGTGACAGAAAATTGTTGAGAGTGAATGTGGGTAAGAACAAGTTAGTGACTGTGGAGAGTGAGGGAGATTCAAATTATCATGGATGGCGAGTTTTGAAACATTAAAGGTGGTCGAGTCTAGAGGTGGTGGCAGTGTAGTGAACAAAAGAAGTGCGAGTGACGATCACGTTAAGAGTGAATCAAGGAAGAAAGGTGGTGGGTGCGCTGAAAGAGAAGACTGGACAGAGATGCTACGAAATGTTTACATGCTATTGGTACAGACACTCTTGTATGGGTGTGAAACGTCAGCACGGCATGAAAAGGAGAAGACAAGAGTAAAAGCAGTTGAGATGGATGTGTGGCGTGCGTCGGTCTGACAGAGTAAGAAATCGTGAGATTCTGGAAAAATGTCGGGTTTAGAAAATGAAAATTGAAATGTGCTACTGTGGATTGGACATGTGGAAAGGAAAATAAGAGAACTGTGCTGTCTACAAGCGTGTTTACGAAGGTAGAAGAAAGAGAGGAGGGCCAAGATGGATAGACATGGTGAACGACTGCGTGAGTAAGCGTGGACTTGATTTCATCAAGGTGATGCATGAGAGGTAGCTGCAAGTAGGTTGGAATAGAAGTGGTTTGTTAGAATTATGAAGTAGACACTTTTTTTTTTACTCTTATGAAGAGACGCTTAGGTGTAGAATTTAGTCATGTTGGGGACGCTGGTCCACCAGGATGCAAATGGGAACGGATTTTAAGATGACATACAAAGCCGTAATAACGTAAACACTTGGTAAATCTGTGGAGATAATTCTGTAACTTTCATTTTACATAACCCATAATTAAACGGTTACTTTATGTAATACTTGCATTAGCCGAAATTCAACCACGAATAGCACTTTGCTTGTCCAACAATTCAAGCGTTGCTTCTTGCTCAATCACGCAACCTTGGGTAAATGGTGATATACGAGTACCAACGGCACGATCTGCAAACTTTTTTGATAAAGGGTACATTGTTTCTAACCTAAAAATCTTTACACGTAAAATCTGCTCTTCCATGAAGCTTTTATCGAGTCAAGGATCAGCATAAGGAAAAATCTGTTTACATAAGTTAAACGACGTCGTGTGTATTCAGCAGTTGGATGGAATAGGTAACAGTCCTCTGCCACCAGACGATATAGAAACGCACAAGTGGTTCGGATTCCACGTAAGTTGTATGTCTCCTCAGTCATATGACCTTAGCCATCGATGTGACTGTAGCGAAATAAGCGAAATTTGCCCTGTATTTATTGAAATGCCAAACTCGTTTCTTTCCTACATTTTATTAAAACAAAGATCGAAGTTGATCATATATTTATTCTATTTACAAGTATAAAATTAATTTCATTGCGAAATTTACAAATCTTTCAAAATAAAATATTTATTAAAGGTAATCAGTAAAGTAACAAATGTAAAATCTATTCTCCAAGAAACAAAAGACTGTGACGGGAATAAGTCCAGTCTTTCGAAACGCGACGAACTCTAAATGAGCCACAATTGATTCGTCCTTACTGACATTTTAGCAGGAGAATTTGGACTCTTTTTCAACGAAGGCTGTGAGGACGACCTGACCAGGAACGCCCCCGCTGATGCGCCACCTTGAATGGAGGCCCTTCGCGGGTTTACGAGGTTTGAGGGATTTTTCGTTTTCAAAGGGGAAATTAAATTCAAAGTTCCTTTCAAGTAGGCTTCTCTCTCGATGTTGCTATAGCGACAAGTCTCTTTAGCGGATCTCTGGCGTTTTCGTTTTTTGAAGTCGGCTGACTCTGGATAAAGGATCGAACTATGGATCACCTCATTCGAGTTCAGTCTTTGCAATGCAGCCTTGAAACGAAAATAAATACATGTGAATCAGTTGTATTTAATACTAAGTTACAAGGAGCGATAACATTAGTAATATTTGTAAAATGTATTGCAGTTCCGCTGGAATAAAGTTTTGATGGGATGTAAAAGCATAAATAAATAATGAAGGACTGTGCTGAACACACCTCAGACCCCAAAACAGACAGAGAACGAAGGACTAAAATATTAAAAGGATGCCACTGTTTCATCTTTTTCGTTTGAGGCGAAGCTCAAGGACGTGCTATTGAACTTTTCATTCCGATTTCGGAGCATTTCCTGTAAATAGAACAACACACTGGAAACAAGCCACAACAACACTCAATCACCACGCCTCCACCAAGCACAAACACACACGATGAAAGTATCACTGTAACAGTGCGAAAAGTGAAGGTTTTACAAGGAGTGCTAACAGATACTTTAATTAATATGCTTGCATTACATTTTATAAACTAAAAGACATTATTTACAAAAACAACTTACCTTGAACAACTTTTGCAATATGTCACAAACACTCCATTTTGAAATTGCGTTAACCCGCTCAAAATTATGGCACATAAAATGTTAGTGTGAATAAGTAATTAGTTGGTGACCTAAACCACCACTCGTGGTTGTATCTTTAGGTTCAAAGACAACATCTATTTGACCAGACAAGCGAGGCCTTCTTCAGACTGACTAAATTTTAGCTATGCTAAAATAAATACAATGAAAAGGAAGAATGGGACTAAATTTTTTGCTCCTCTTTATACACAATTTAAAATCAAGAAAAAAGTACTCTACGTTTATTTTTTCAACAAAATGTGACCGTAGTGGTTAAAAATCGGGCAAAACAAGAACTATGTAGGTAAGGTAACATCCACGTCCCTTCGTATGTTATGTTAGTGACCTTGATCTTTCGTGCAAAAACCTGATTCTTATTCGTAACACATCGTCTTGTGATGATAGAAAGGAATACGGAGGGCACCAAAAAGCAACAGACCGGCTGGTCCCTACGAGGATGTCTGTTTAAGAAGGAAGGTTTAAAGAAGAAAGAAAATTTAAAGACAAGTGAAAGTTTTAAAGCAAGCAGAGAAAAGAGGTTGAGAGGTAGGAAAGAAATTTAAAGCTAAGGTGAAAATTTTAAAATACTGTACAGAGGAGGGAATCCAAGTGAAAATTCTACATTATTTCTACGTGCTAAAATGCTTCCAACTGGGAATTCACCCCCTCGATTAGGTACTCCGGCTTGCCGGGCCGAGGGGGCTCGTACACCTCGTGGGTTGTTGGGGTTTCCTCAACTCCTCGCGGGGTGTGGGCGAAGAGTTACCTAGTTGCGTTTTCCCACCCACCCCTTTTCTTTTTGCTCCTTTTTTTTCCCGTCTCTCGCGGAATTTCTTTTGCCTTGACTCGGTCTTATGCCTCTGTCAATTGTAGTATCCCCCCCTTCTGTATTTTGCAGTCTTGGGGTCATCAGGTGCACCCGCCGGGGCGCATCGCTCCGTGGCTGGGCCGTGCTCTGGGGATGGTACGGGCGCCCGGACCGTTGCTACGTCTGGATTGGGTCTTTGCTAGGCCCTTAACGGACAAATCTCCGTAGAGCCAATCTGCTGTTTTTAAAACAAGTCAGTTTGGGGGGCGGGCTGCCCGATTCGTTGGGCCTGCGCCTTGAAGGATGCAGCGGCGGATGGTGCATTGCCTTGGGTCCGAGGCTGTCTTTTTTGTAAAGCTATTGTTTATGGGTTCAATTTCAAAACTTCAATCCCCTCCTGTTGACGACTCTGGCCCGCCTTTGGATTTGGATAAGACTTCTACTTCTGGTCGTTCAGCGGCCTCTACCTCCGCTGGATTAACCTTAAAGCCGTATGGCCCCCTCTCGTCCTCTGCGGCGTCTGGCTCTCGTGGCCGGACTCGTGGTGGCCGTAAGGCGGGGTCTTCGCGGCCCTCGTTCTCTCGCCCACTCTCGGTTACCGTTACACATGGACCTGTCCATGCTGTCAATTTCTGTCCGGTGGACAGGTTCCTTGTTCTCCGCCCTTCCGCTGGCTCCCTTCCGGGCAACTCGGAACGGGTGTTTCAGCGTCTTAAGACGGTGGGGGTTCCCTGTCGTTATGATATCCGCCCTCTGAAGGATGGGTCCCTTCTTTTGAAGTCCCGTTCTTCGGGGGTGACTGAGTCCCTTCTACAGTTGCAGGATGTTTTGGGTTGCAGAGTTTCTGTGACTCCCCATCCGCAATTGAATAGCTGTCAGGGCACCATTTTCGCTTACCGTCTGTTGTCAATCCCGGTTGGCGAGTTGCAGGAGGATCTTGCCCCCCAGGGGGTAACGAAGGTCTTCCGCTTTTCGTCGCACCGGGATGGTGCTCTTACCCCGTCCGCTCCGGACCTTTGACTCCCTTGTGCCTCCGGCCCAGGTGTTCTGGGGCGTGGGTGATCGCCGGTCGTGAGAGTTTTCGGTCAACCGTATGTGCCTGACCCGGTTCGCTGCTTTGGCTGCAACCGGTTCGGCCATGTTAGCTCTGCGTGCCGCCGTGGGGGTAAGCTATGTGTCCGCTTCGGTGGGCTTGCGCACCCTACCCCGTGCACAAAGCCCCCGCGATACTCGAACTGCTCGGGGGACCACCCTTCCTCCTCTCGGGACTGCCCCGTTTACAAGTTTGAATTCGAGGTGCGGTCCTTAAGGACTACCGAATTCTTTAGTGCGCGGGAGGCGCGAGATAGGGTCCGTGACCAGGAGCCGCACCGAGGGTTGTCCTATGCTGCGGCTCTTGGCCCTGGCAGGTCCTCGGGCCCCTCCCATGCTACCCTGGCGCCTACCGGAGTGGTGCCCCCCTGGAAGTTGTGGGGGTTGGTGGTCCTTCTTGTCCCTCTGCCTCACTTTCAGACATCCCATCTGATTCCCTGCCTACAAGTGCCCCTTCTCCCTCTCCGGCCTTGGGGTCTGGATCCTTGCCTACTCGTCTCTCGGGTGGGGAAGGTGATGCCCCGAAGGGGAGGAGGAAGCGTCGCCGTGGTCGGAGTCGGAGTCCTCCAGACCCGATCATGACCGCTGCTCGCCCTGCTTCCCCTTCTTCACCGGAGGGGAAGCGGCGCGCCGCTCCTGATCCGCTCGGGACTACCCCCCTTATACGGAGGGCTGGTCAGGCGTCACCTCCCGGCGCCCCAACTAGTGTCCGGGTGTTGGTTGAGGTACACCGCCCCATGACTAGTGATGCGAGTCGTTTTTTTTGTTTAAAACGAAGATAGTTTTTTTTTGTTTTTGTTTTTTATTGTTTTAAACTTATTCCATATTTTTCTTCCTTTAATCTAATAAGTATATTAGTATTACCTATAATTTACTATACTACCATGCTTATACGGTTATACCTAGTATATATAGTCATCTTTTAGAAAAACTGAATCACGCAAAAAGTATATAATAGAAAAGAAAAACAAACCCTCATTTTTTATATGTATATATATTTTTTAACTAGAACATAAAACATTCTTCCTCGTTTCAAACAATATACATAATTGTGATTGGCAAGAGTACCAGTATATATATTCCAGATAGAAAAGGAAAATATTCACCTTTTATATATATATAATATATACCCCCGCAAGGGGGTTCTAAGCTCGTGCTCTTGAGTGCTCTTTGTGCTCGTTTGTACGTGCTTGTTCCTGGAGGTTTCACGTGCGCCCTCCCGGCCCTAGCACCCAAGGATGATGGGGCTCGACCCTGCAGTCCTTGGACTTTTTCCACTTCGACTGTCCCCCCACCCTTTCTTTTTCCTCTGTCTTTCCTCTCACTTTTTCTTTGTTTTTCCGCTGAGATATGCCCTTTTAAATAGAGGCGAATCGGTTCTTCCCGAACTTAAAAAAAAAAAAAATATATATATATATATATATATTATATATATATATATTCCAAATAGAAAAATTAAAAAATAAAAATATTCATCTCTTTCTTTAACCTTTGTGTTAACCTAATGCTGTTCAACTTTCATTATCTGATTCTATTTCCATTGAAGAATCTCATTATCACTAGATTGATTAGAGCGTATAGTTTCAATATCACAGGTACTGGTACTTATTGCAGATTTGGATGTTGACGAAGCCAATGTAGCACCATGTTTTACTTCACTTTCTTGGAATTTTGCATTTTGGGATATAAATACTAGCTTTGCTGCTCTGTCTGTGCTTAATCAGTTTCTTTTGGCTGTATGGATATTACTGTATGTGCTAAATGATCTCGGAGGTAATGAAAGGGCGAAATAGAGGTGTATGAGTTTGTGTAGGTATATATGAGAGTATGCGTGCATATGTATCTGGAATTCTGGATGTATGCGTGTGTATGGGGTATATAATAGATATAAATATGTGTATATAAGTATTTATGTATATATTGGTATATATGTATATGGGTGTATGTGTATGTATATATATGGATGGTCTCGGGGGGGGAAATATGTCATCGCGGGTCTAAAGGATAGTTAAGTGGGAGATTCAAAATCCGAGGCATGGATGGGAGAGTCCTGGAAAGTAACAATGGGCAGTCAGCTCCCAGCCAGTGTTCTCGCAAGTTTAACGGATCTCAAGATACAAGACTTTCAGTGCAAGAAAGAGGCCAGTTTTTTTTCTGTAAATAGGCTGAAAAGGACATTCTATACTGGTACCATATGGCCTATTTTATTATTTATTTATTTATTTTTATAATATATATCATTGCAAAAGTATACCTTATAATTAAATTGGCAATATCTATAAAAAAAAAAAAAAAAAAAAAAAAAAAAAAAAAAAAAAAAAAACGGTTTTTTAACATCACTACCCATGACACCCTCGATTACTGACTCGGTTCCCATGGTGGACCCGGTCGAGAGGAGCCTGGCCCTTCTTCATAGAGTCTCTCGACGAGCCCTCGAACATCTGGTTCTCCCCGGCCCCCCTCTGGTGGGGAGTCGGGGGTTTCGGCTGGGCCCGTCTCGTCGTCGTCTCTCCCCCCCCCCCTCAGGGGAGCCCCTCTCTGAACTCCCTGTTCCACTTTCCACCTCTCGTTCTACTACGGGTGAAGCAGCTGCGGGGTCGGTGGCCCCTACCCCCCCCGTTAGGGGTGAGTCGGGGAAGCCGATTCCGTCCCTGGTTACGGACCGTTGAGTTTGCTGCTCAGCTTGGTCCGTGGCTGTTTCTCTGCTTCTTATAATGCCACTTCCCCTTACAGTTCCATTTTGCATTGGAACTGTAGGGGGCTTTTAGCTAACTGGGAGAACCTTGCCTCCCTGCTGGAGAGCGAGCGGCCTTCCTGTGTTTGTCTCCAGGAGACTATCCTGGCTGCGCGGGGGCTCCCTCGTCTCTCTGGCTATGTTGGTTTACTTTGCACCCCGGATGAGCACACACGTCGGCGGGGTGCGGCGATTTATGTACATCATTCATTACCCTCGCGAGGTGTGCCTCTTCGTACTTCCTTGCAGGCTGTGGCTGTGCGGCTCTTTTTAGATCGCCAGTACACTGCCTGCTCGATTTATATTCCTCCTCATGACACTCCTTCTCGCGACGAGGTTCGCGAGTTGGTGTTGCAACTGCCTCGACCGTTTCTCCTCCTCGGGGACTTTAACAGTCGCGACCCAGCTTGGGGAGATGTCCGGTCGACTAATGTTGCTGGTATGTTGCTCTCCTTAATGGAGGAACTTTCCTTCGCGTGCCTCAATTCAATTCTGGTGAACCTACCTACTTCCACGAACCCACGGGTTCATCTACCTGTATTGATCTCTCCTTGGTGTCCCTCGATGCCTTACCCGATTTTTCGTTGAAGGTGTTGGGGAACTCTTATGGCAGTGATCATTACCCAGTCTGTATTGAGCCGGTCGGACCGCAGCCGGGTGTCTCGTCTCGACCAAGGTGGTGCCTTGCGCGGGCTGACTGGCCATCCTTCAGAGCTCGTTCCGTCATTGCCCGTTCAGTGTTCAGCTTTGGCTCTGTGAATGAGAGCTTGGAGTTCTTCGAGCGTGTGGTGATGGGCGTCGCGGAGGACACTATTCCTCGATCTTCCGGTAACCCGCGGACGCGTAGCGTCCCGTGGTGGACTCCAGCATGTCACCAGGCGGTGTATGAGAGGAAAAGGGCAACGCGCCGCTTCCACCGCACCCGGCGCGCGGACCACTTGATTGAGATGCGGCGGGCGAAGGCTTTCGCCCGCCGGACTCTCAAGTTGGCACGTCGGGCCTCTTGGCGTGCTTGTGTGTCCGGCATTTCCTCGTCTACCCCTTCTGCTGCTGTGTGGCGGAAGGTACGTAGTATCGAGGGAAAGCCGGTCCCTGCTAGTCGCCCTGTACTTCGGGACGGGGACGGCTTCCTTTCGGATCATGCTGCTGTAGCCGATCGGCTGGCCGGTGCTTTTGCTGCGGTTTCTTGTTCGCCTTCAGCTGCGGATCGTCCTTTGTCGGATGTTACGTTCCCGCCGCCTGGGAACGAGCCCTATAACCAGGGCTGTGGAGTCGGAGTCGGTGCAAATCCTTCAACTATAACCATAGCAGCCTAGGCCTAGCTCAATTTTATGAATAAAATAGATTTAACCTAATGTTTTAATATATAATATAATATATAAATATAAATAATATATAAATATAGTTGCTTATAATTAATAAGGATTATAATTAATTAATTAACATAATTAATAAGGAAATTTAAAAATTCAGTTTAGGTTAGTACATTTTGTTACGGATGTTTATAATAATACAAAAACATCTTATTAATTTGCTAAACCAATAATAATCTTACTTAGTTTAAGCTTCAATCAGTTTGTATTTTGGAATTTATTGTAATTTTTGAATAAAGAGAAAAAAGCCATTAAGGCATAGTTACAGCCACTAAGTAACCTGATGAATCATGTGGTGGTGACGAAATGCCTTGTTTATGAATCTCCATTGGCCTAATAAAGCTAATCGTAATCAATTTGGCCTTAACATTCCATCGGAGTCGGAGTCGTAATTATACAAGTCAGATTTCTGGAGTCGGAGTTGGAGTCGGCAAATTTTATCACCGACTCCACAGCCCTGCCTATAACCGTCTCTTTACGATGCGGGAACTTCGGGCTGCCTTGGCAACCCATCGTTCTTCCGCCCCTGGCCCTGATGACATTCCGTATGACTTTATTTGGAATCTGCACCCGATGGCCCTACACTTCTTGCTGGATCTTTTCAACCGGGTGTGGGTTGAGGGGTCGTTCCCTTCCCGTTGGAGGGAGGCGATTGTGGTCCAGATACCTAAGCCGGGGAAGGATCCGGCGGAGGTGGCGGGCTATCGGCCTATTGCCTTGACGAGCCGCTTATGCAAGCTCCTTGAAAAGATGGTGGCCGTCCGACTTTCCTTTACACTGGAGTCGCTTGAGTTATACCCCCCGACCCAGTATGGCTTTCGTCGATTTCGGGGTACTCTGGACCCCCTTCTCCTCCTTGGTCATGATGTACGGGAGGCCTTTTCCCGCCGGAATCTTGTTCTGGCCGTCTTTTTCGATGTCCAAAAGGCCTACGACACGACCCGTCGGGGAGTTGTCATGGACCGTTTGAAGTCTCTTGGTTTTGTGGGCTTTTTGCCCACATTTCTTCGTAACTTCCTCTGCCGTCGCACTTTCCGCGTCCATAATGGGGCGGCCCTGTCTGACCTGTATGTTCAGGAGGAGGGGGTGCCCCAGGGGTCTTGAGCGTCTCCTGCTTCAATCTGGTCATGTCTGCGCTACCGGGAGCCCTTCCGCCCTCGGTGCGATGTTCCATCTACGCAGACGATCTGGCTGTCTATGCCGCGGGGACGAGTCCCCCCCTCGTGGAGAGGCAAGTCCAACTCGCGGTCAATCGGGTTGAACGCTGGGCGTCGTCGGTGGGCCTTACGCTGTCTTCCCCGAAGACTTCGTGTGTGGCCTTCCTTCCGTCGAGGAGACGGGGATCCGGCGCCGTCCCGACCTTTAATCTTACATTCGGGGGTCAGCCTCTGGCCCTCGTTCAGTCAGTGCGTTTCCTGGGTATGGTTTTCGACAGCCGTTTGAGCTGGGTTCCCCACCTTCGCGAGTCTACAAGACGTACCCTGGATTTGCTGGGACATCTGTCGCATACTACATGGGGCGCGGATAGGCGGACACTCCTCCGTTTGTACGTGTCCCTGGTACAATCAAAATTAGATTATGGGAGTGTGGTGTATGGCTCCGCCTCCCGTACGGCCCTTCGGATACTGGATCCAGTCCTCTCTAGAGGACTGCGCATGTCATCTGGCGCCTTCCGCTCCTCTCCGGTTGATAGTCTGCAGGTTGAGTGCGACATCCCTCCCTTGGAGGATCGGCGGTCGTTCCTCAGTGCCAAGCACTATCTCCGGATTCTCCGTCTTCCCAACTCTCCTCTGTTCCAGGTGGTTGAGAGGGCGTTCTGCCGGGATGGGGGTTGGTATTTCACTGACACGGTGACCTCCCTCCTCGATGGTATGAGCACTCCTCCTCCATCCGTTATACCGGTCTCTTTCAAGGGTGTTGCACCTTGGGAGAGCACCCCTGTTGCGTGCTGTAGGGCGTTGCGCCCCGTTCGCAGGGCCGATTCTGACTCTGCCTTGCTTCGGTCTTTGTTCCTTCAGCATGCAGCGTGTCACTCTGCATGTGTATTTGTCTTCACAGATGGCTCGAGGTCGTCGGGGGGCGTTGGGGGCCGCGGCTGTTCCCCAGTCGTCTGCCCTTGCTCCCCGATGTACCCGTCTCCCTGATGAGGCTTCCGTTTTCACGGCGGAGCTCTATGCCATTCTGAGCGCTCTGGAGGTGGTGTGGGAGCATCCGAATGGGTCGTTTGTCATCTATTCGGATTCCCGCAGTGCCCTGGAGTTTTGACCCTGTCCACCCACTGGTCCGACGAATCCAGCTACTGTGCCATATCCTTGTCGCTTTTGGTGGCAAGGAGATGGTATTTTGCTGGGTCCCTGCACATAATAACGTGGCTGGAAATGAGGCTGCCGATCGAGCTGCCCGTTCCGCGTGCCGACTACAGGTTTCACCCGTGTCCCTCCCCTTTTCCGATTATATCCCTGGCTTCCGTAGGTTTTTGCGCTCCCGGTGGCAGAGTCGCTGGGATGGCACTACAAATAACAAACTCTGCAAGATTAAACCCAAATTGGGATGTTGGGCCTCTTCCTTCCATCGGTCGCGCCATAAGGAAGTGGCTCTGGCCCGCCTCCGTATTGGCCACACCCACCTGACCCATGGCTATTTGATGGCCGGGGATCGGGTGCCCCGATGTCCCAATTGTAACGTTTCACTTACAGTTGCCCACCTTCTGGTGGAGTGTCCGCTTTACTCTGCGCGCAGCGGCAGAGTATTTTCCCTTTTTGGAGAGCGTCGGGCCTTGTGATAGGCTTGGCGCTATTCTATCTGAAGGTCCCTACTTTTTGGTAACCGGGTTGTTCTCCTTCCTCTTTCGCTCCCGACTTCTTTACCGGCTGTGACTCCGCTATGCAGGAAATGTTATGGCCACCATCTTCTGGGACACGAAAGGGGTGATTCTGGTGGACATTATGAACAAAGGACAAACAATCAACTCAGAGGCATATATTGCTACTCTACACTACAGAGACTCCAGAGACGTATAAAGCGAGTTCGACCGGAGAGAAAACTGGAAGACGTCCTTCTTTTGCATGATAACGCAAGACCACACAACAATTTACAAACAAGAAAGGCCATCACAAAATCGCGTTTGACTGCGTTACCCCACCCTCCATACAACCCGGATCTGGCACCTTGAGACTTCCATTTGTTTCGGCCAATGAAGGATGCTATTCATGGAAGAAAGTTTCAGTGACGATGAGGTTGTTGTTGAGGTTAAGAGGTGGCTCCAGCGGAACCCAGGGGACTTTTACCAGCAAGGAATAAAGGCCCTTGTTTCGAGGTGGAGGAAAACTGTAGAAAAGGATGGAGACTATGTGGAAAAATAAAAACTTGTAAGAAAGGTATGTAACTACTTGTGTCCAAAATTTCTGGAACTTACAAGGAAACTTGGAAAGAAAAAAAGGTGGGACAAAATATATTGAGTGGCCCTCGTAGTTAAGTGTAAAGTTTCATTAATTTATGTTGACCTGTTCACAAAAGTTATAGCAGTACACATAAAAGCTCCATTTGACCTTTAATCTATATCTATGACCTCCACCTTCGATGTAACGACCTAATTCTTTCTCACGATAGAGCGTCTTGATGATAATCCATTAGGGTGTCCCATTTTTCACTTTTTTTAAAAATGTCAATGTCCATACTTTTTTTCTTGTTAGAACTGGTCCACTGAATACAACCATATCAAAAGAAAATCTTTTTCTGAATTTTAGGGGTCCCCCCACCCCCCTCGAAATATTTTGCGCTCTCCGAATGCAAAAATTGGCATTTTGGGGAGTACATTTGACACTGAGGAGCCAATTATTTATACAACACCTACATATTTGGTACAAAATGATAGCTACATTCATGCACCTAACATTAAAACACCCACCGGAAGTGTTTAATAAATGAAAAAGAATTTGTACATCAAAATCGATTCATTACAGGAACTTTTTACCACAAAAATGTTACCTCATGAAAAAATCACGAGTAATTTTTACCAAAATTATTTGAAAGTTATTTCTAATATCTCATTTTTAACACGAGTGTTACCACCACTCATAGAGCATCATCCCAATGCAGCTCCACGGCGATGGGCTTTGATAAGATAGGATGAAAAATCGAACAGAGATAAATTCAACTTATGCTATCAAAGTGGGAACAACTTTGCAAATACAGAAATTTGCAAAGCCCCATCAGTTTTTTTTCTTTTTAATCATTGCATAAATCAAATTATACTTTTACAAGAAAAAAGGAATAAAGTTAATAAAATACAAAATATATAGCTTTCCAATATACAACTAAAAAGAAACATTAGAATGGTATATTACTTAGGCCTAACTAGTCATGTCTTTTTGTCATACTGATTAATATTTTCTTTGAAACAACAGGGATCATACGCCTGTTTTCTTCAACAACCTGTAGAAATTCCTGAATTTCATTCTCATCCTTGCATGTGCCTTAGAAATCTTGCATCAATTTAACTCCCCACTCCGCCGTATCATTAAAAACTTTTGCAAAAGAAATTATATTCTTCATCCTGATATAATCTTCTCATTTGATAGATCACCAATCATTTTGCTGTCCCAGTGAATCAAAACATATTCAGGAGCAATAAATTCCTCTCTGATGGATTCTGCCTTTCTTTTCCTTGTTGTTTTAGCTGCTCGACCTGCCGTACTTTTTGAAATACTCATTTCTGCAATATTTTTCCCACACTCTGCTGCAACTACTGAAGCAAAGCCACTGCGTTGTCGTAATGAAAGGCCTAGGCGATCTGCTGTATTTGATATTAGGTTTGACTTAAGCACGTTTACAGCCTTCTTTGATGGACCTGGCTTGGGAGAGAAGTCTTCATCTGCCGCGTCATCTCCTGAATCACTGTCAAATGTATCTTCGCGCTCTTCACCCTTACCTTTTTTTCCTAAAGATTGGCGTTGTTCTTCTTTCATTGTTCAATTTTTCTCTTCAGAAAACAGGCCAGGATTTGTGAACACCTTTCCAACGTATCCTTTGTCAATTGGACCCAAACAGTATATCCTCTCACTTCGCTGATCTTCTAAAAATACGATATCTTCAGTCTTCTGATCTGTAGATTTCATTGAATCCTTTCGAATTCCTTCAACAGCATTTTGGGTCGAAATGTCGAATAATTTACTCATATGATCCAAGAAATTTTGCTTCTCGCACTCATATTTTTTTCTATTTCTGTTTAATCAAGTTATCATGTTTATTTATTAAATCAAGTATCATCATTCTTGGTGATTTATGTTTAGCGATGTCTTTCGAGGGAATGCCTGCCTTATTCCAAATACATCTAACTTTTTGTAAAACAATTTTTATATTTTCCTCTTTTGAGACATTTCTCTGATTTGTCGTCGTCTCAGAAAGAAAAAATATCTTGTGACATCACCATTTGTTGGAAACATGCAGCCTTCTTCAGTATGTATATCATCTTTGAGTTTACCTAATATTGAATCATAAGTTGATATCTTTTCTGAGCATGGCTTACTACTAAGCCATATCTAAAGTACTGTTGTGAGCTACAAACACACGCCACTTCTACAGGACAACAACTGACAACACACAAACCTGTGTGTTGAGCAGAAACGCCACGAGAGGGCAGTATCATAACAGTACTATGTTATCTCGCAAATTTTTTTTCATAAAACTGAAAAATATAAATTTAATATATTACCTACATTATTAACAATACTGCATAAAACTACCTAAATAAAAATATAATAAATAATTTATTGGAAATATAGAGTAAATAAACATAGGGAGCCTACCTAAAAATATTTACCCCTAATTTCGACCTACTATAATGAAACAATATTAATTATAAGTACTTATTCATTTATTAAACACTTTTCATGGATCTTAATGTTAGGTGCATGAATGTAGCTATCATTTTGTACCAAATATGTAGGTGTTGTATAAATAATTGGCGGCTCAGTGTCAAATGTACTCCCCAAAATGCCAATTTTTGCATTCCGAGAGGGCAAAATATTTCTAGGGGGATGGGGGGGGGGGGGGGGGGGGGGGACCCCTAAAATTCAGAGAGAGATTTTCTTTTGATATGGTTGTATTCAGTGGACCAGTTCTAACAAGAAAAAAGTATGGACATTGACATTTAAAAAAAAGTGAAAAATGGGACACCCTAATAAACCATACGTGTATTTAGTCCCATCAATTTATGGGATCTAATACTCATCAGATCGACAAGACACTAAAAAACTAATAACCTAATCCAACCCAAAATGTTATAATGTTTCAGACCAGCAAAGACCCTAGGATCCACTCATGGCTGGTCTACTAACTGTGTTTGTAATTGTGTATTGCGCATGTCCTCCGTAGTGGCGGAGGGGACCCACAATTTTAACGTGGGTTCCGAACCACAAAAACCTTAATTTTACTACCTTAAACTATACCCAATCTATCAACATATGCGTCTAATTGATTTTTAAACATGTTTATAGACGTGCTACTAATTACTTCTATCGGGAAACTATTCCAGCTATTTATTATTCTATGCGTAAAAAAGTTTTTGTCAACTGCTGTCTCGAACCTTCTACTTCTCAGCTTACACCCGTTATTTCTAGTTCTACTATATTGAGCAGAGCTGGGCACTTCCGCAAACCGCAAATTCCGCAATTGCGGAAGTATGTTTTTCGTTTGCGGATTTGCGTTTGCGGCAAAGTCATCGCAAATTAGTGAATTTGCGTTGCGGAACTAAGACCGCAAACGCAAATCTTTCCGCAAATTTCCCACGTGGCCACTGGCCATGCCCGCTAGTGCTGTGACGCTGCTGTCACTGGCCGCCAACGTGTCTAAGTCTCAAAATTTATGAAATTCAAATGATTAAATTTATTATTTAATTTATTTACTATTTACTTGCAGGAGGTGTTTTTGTTCAATATAATATATCAATATATGTAGTATTTTTATTTCTTCTACAATAGTGATTTATTGTAATAAATTATTTAGCCTTGTTTTTAATAAAAACAAGGCTAAAACATTAAACATTAAAAAGATATAAAAACTTTTTATACCTCTTTAATGTTTTGGATACTTTTTATAGTTAAATTGCGATTGCGGAATTTGCGGTTTGCGGAAGTGTTTGCGGAAGTGCCCAGCACTGTAAAAATTGGAAATATGGTTTGCGTTTGCGGATTTGCGTTTGCGGCACCAAAAAATGGCAAGCAGTTTGCGGATTTGCGGTTGCGGAAGGTAAGGTTTGAGTTTGCGGATTTGCGATTGCGGAAGTGATTTTGAGTTTGCGGTGCCCAGCTCTGATATTGAGGTATTTCAAAAAAGCTCTCTCTATTTATGTTATCGAACCCACTCATAATTTAAAAAACCTGGATCAGATCACCCCTTAGCCTCCTAGTCTCGAGTGTAGTTAATTTTAACGCCTTACGCTTATCCTCGTACGACTTCGACCTAAGCGACGGAATCATCTTAGTTGCTAGGCTTTGAACTCTCTCGATTTTGTCTATATCCTTGCGCATATGCAGATTTCAAAATTGGATCGCGTACTCCAAGCTATAAAATCTAGCACTTTGTTCGCCTTATTGACCGCTACTGTATTTTGTTTCGCCACTTTTAAATCACCATTGACTATAACTCCTAAATCTTTTTCCTGTTCTACGCTTGCCAAATCCTTCCCTGACTTATATGTAAAAATGTAAAATTTTACACTTATCGAGGTTAAATCTCATTTGCCATGTGACTGACCAATCTACGATTTTATTCAGATCTTCCTGGATTTTACTCTATCTTCGCCATTAATCGCCCTACCACCCAACTTCGTGTCATCCGCAAACTTTGAAACTGTACTGACTAGGCCGACATCTAAATCGTTAATATATAGGGGCCCTATATAAGAAAAAGCAAGGGGCTCAATGCAGAACCCTGAGGAACGCCGCTCGCTACATTAGCCTAAGACGACTCGGCTCCATCAACGACCACCCTGTTTCCTACCTCGCAACCATTCTTCTATCCAATTTATTACTGCACCCCTGATTCCATGAGCGTTAGTTTTTTCAACGAGTCTTTTGTGCGGTATGGTGTCAAACGCTTTTTGAAAATCTAAAATCATCTACCGCCGGATGACTTTCGTAAACTTCAACCACGCTTTGGAAAAATTCTAAAAGATTAGTTAACCCTTTACCGCACTGTGCGTCAAATACGTAACGTTTCAGATACACGCATTTAGACTCAACCCTACGCAAAAAGTTCGGCGATAAATGGTTAAGCAAGATTTGTTTCACCTAAAACTGTGCTGCGTATTTCTAATCAAATTGTGCAATTCCAAGTGTTTGGCAATACAATCCCTAATTACACTGGCCAACAAAATGAAACTTTTTTTTCTCATCACAAACATGATCACACTTTTCTTAATGCATTTTTCGCGCTGATTCCGAATCTGGTTTTATTGTTTTTCTAGCACGTATAGTTATATAGATACACTGGTTTTGATATTTTTAAGTTTTTGATATTGCTATAAGAAAATTTATGGATGTATAGATCACACTTAGGAATGCTAAACAACAAATACATCATATACCTTATTCAATATACTTATAAATAAAGAATATATATATATATTTTATTAAAAGCGCGCTGTGTGTGTGATTTCCTTTTGTAAATTTGGCCTGGATTGTCACGATACAGCATCCAACAATGGTCCGCCATCATGCTTTCATTCCAATATCCTTGGTAGCGCTTCTCCATCATCTGAATATCTTGATGGAAGCGCTCTCCTTGCTCGTCACTCACTGCACCAAGGTTTTCAGGAAAGAAATCTAAGTGGGAATGCAGGAAGTGAATTTTTAACGACATTCGACACCATTTCTTTGAAGGCATCAAGGAGGTTCTTGACTCCATCCTTATACGCAGGTGACTTTGTTGCTTCCAAGAAAGTTTTCACATATCCATTTGAACGCCAGCCAAGCCTTCAATTCCAGCGGACTTAGGACTTTTTCAAATTCAGTGTCATTCAAAACCTCCCTTATTGTGGCCAACAAAAATTCCTTCCTTCAATTTTGCTGCAGTAACCTTCGGAAATTTCCTTGAAAGGTATTGGAACCCTTCAGAATTGACTTTACCCATTGCTTTAACAAAATTCTTCATTAAACCAAGTTTAATGTGAAGAGGTGGCAGATAGATCTTTTGGGGATCCACTAAAGGGACAGACTGGACATTGCTTATCCCTGGGACATATGTATACCTAAGTGGCCAGTCACTTTTGGTGTAATGTTCTATAGTGGCGCGACTGTCCCACAGGCAAAGGAAACAACAAAATTTTGTGAATCCTGACTGCATACCCATAAGCATTCCTATAACTTTTAGATCTCCACAAACATTCCATTGATGACTGTCGTATTTGATTGCCTTAAGTAGTATATCCATATTGTCATATGTCTCTTTAGATGGACGGAATGGGCAATGGGGATGGATGGCATTATATTACCATTATGCAAAAGAACTGCTTTCAGGCTTCTCTGCGACGAATCAATAAAGAGGCGCCACTCAGATGCCACATACGTCTGAGATATGGCTGTAAATAGTCCATTGATGTCATGGCAATAACAGAGAGAGAACCGTCTACTGAAAAGAATGCTGTTAATTCAAATTCCGCTTTCGGTAGTAACTAATACGAACATTGTTCTCAAGTAAATTGTTCTCCTTTAGTCTTGAGGCGAGAAGCTCTGATTTCTCTTTAGACAGCGATAAGTCTCTAACAAGATCATTCAACTGTTCTTGGGTTAACTTTTTAGGTTCTAAATGTCTACCTTCAAAAGTGTACTCTGGTTCTGTAGATGGTCCGGAAACGCCAGTTGCACCTTCATCACTTTCCATGTCATCTATGATAGAATCTAGCCTATCACTTGGGGGAATTGGAATGGGCAATGTTTCATCATGTTTTACTGGTCTACGTGCTGAATCCAAGTTTGGATAATTATACAATCTGGGGTTTGTTCTTGGCAGAAAACCCCATTAAGTTCACACTACAAAAATAACAGTCTTCATGATGATCTCTCGGCTCCCTCCATATCATGGGTATGGCAAATGGCATTGAAGCTTTCTTTTTGTTAAGCCAATCACGTAATCCATTTGAACAGCCAGAACAGATTTGATGTGGCGCCCATGGTTTATCTTGGTCACCTAGATGGCAACCAAAGTATAGCTTGTATATTTTCTTAATGTCGGTTGTAATACTTCGTCGCTGTGTTTTAGTTGTCAACTGGCCGCATACGAAACAGAACTTGTCGGGGTCATTCTTACATTGTCGAGGCATGTTGACTGACCTGAGCAAACTATAAATTAAAAAAAAATGTACACAAACTTGACACAAGTTCTTGGACTGGACTGATCTTTTGACACACAAAGCACGGCGTTGTTGCCTGAATCACAATGCTGCTAGACGTAAAAGCTCACACCTGAAATACATAAGATGTATAATTAAGATAATTGAAATAAATAAGATGAATAAACTAAAAAAACACAATAAAATAAACACAATCAAATGTTGAAATATTAGTATTTTGCCTATTTAAAATGGTTAAATCTGTGTAGTTATATATATGCCTTCATCTTGAAAACTATACGTGCTAGAAAAAATCTGAATGCAGTTTTGGAATCAGCGTGAAAAATGCTATCCAGCCACCACATATTTTACTCTGATGAAAAATCTTTGTTGACCAGTGTTATCGATTCCAGTAGCTTACCTAAAACAAACTTTTAACTGATTGGCCTATATTTTCCCGCCGCACCTTTATCGCCTTTCTTAAAAATAGGGGTTACATTTGCTAACTTGAAATTATTTGGTACGCACCCCTCAGAAATAGGCGCATTAAAAATCTTTGTTAGCAGCACAACAATGCTTTCTTTTAATTCTTTTAGTTGTATGGGATTTATGGAATCCGGCCCCGGTGATTTAAGCATTTTCATTTCACAAATATAGTGCAGTACCTCCCTTTCACTCACCACAATATTATCTAAAGTATTACCATTATCGAAGGGTATTATGTCTTTGACCGCAGGGATATTCGTTACAGCTTTTAATGTAAAAACTGACCTAAAAAATTCGTTTAGCAGAGTAGCCATTTGCTTGTTTTCAGAAACGAGCTCACCGTCAGAATATTTCATGGTCCCAACACGCTCTTTACTGGGTTTCTATTATTGACGTATTGAAATTATCGCTTGGGGATTTTCTTTGCCGTCACGAGCTATGGAAATTTCAAAATCGCGCTTGGACTTTTTTATTACGCTTTTCGCTTCACGCCTTAAGGATATATAGTTGTTTCGTAACCACAAATTGTCTTTATCGCACTTATGTAGCCTATAAGCCCTATCTCTACTCTTTATAATATCTCCTACTCTAGAAGTAAACCACAAGGGTTTGTTATTTACTTTCGCACGCTTAATCTTGTGCGGTATACATTCCTCATTTATAGTTCTAAATATTGTTTGAAACGATTCCCACATTATTTTTGCGTTGGAGGTCCCCATTACGACTTCCCAATTGAGCGTGACAATTCATTTCTAAATTTAGCAAAGTCTGCGCGCTGGAAGTTAGGAATTTTAATCGAGTTAGCTGGTATCGAGTGACTTACTGAGGATAAACTTGTGTGGGTGGGTGGGTGGGTGGGTGGTGGGTGTGGGTGTGGGTGTGGGTGTGGGGGGGTTATTCATCTATATTGAGCAGTTCGCAAGGGTTATAGCCCGAACACGAAAAAGCTCCATTTGATCTTTGACCTCTATTTGCGATCTTGACCTTTGACGCAGAACCTGATTTTTGTTAATGATACTCCGTCTTGTGATGATACTTACGTGCTACGTTTCATCAAGTTATGCTAAGCAGTTCAAAAGTTAGCGCTGCCACGAAAGTGACGGACGGACAGACAAGGGAAACCCAATATACCACCTCAAAATTCATTTGGTTGGGTAAATAGTTACGACTTACAATTTAGCGACATCAAGAAAAGATAGAAGAGTCTTCTACACACGCAACAACTTCAGGCTATATTGTATATTTATGCTTTTCAGAAAATTTGTGAACCACCACCGACGTGATGGATTTGCGATGTCATATCTTCATTATTATTATTATTGTTGTTGTTGTTGTTGTTGTTGTTGGACTGGGTTGCTTAACCTCCTTCGCAACATCTAAGGTCGTATGACGGATGGGGACCTCAGTTTTACGTGGAAATCGAATCACGGGTCGCTACATAATCTGGACGCAGAGGACGGCCTTCCATCCAACTACTCTCAGACCCAATGTCACTTAATTTCCTTGATCGAAAAAAAAGCGGTGTTACGACATTGGCTACGATGTAGCTTGTAGCTCCACTGTGTTAATAACTAGGAAACTACTGGTACTTAAAACGAACACTCAGCCAACGAGAGATGACAGGAAAAACACTGTCATGAATGGTATTAACACCTACTTTTAAGTTTAGTAACGAGACTACGAAACCGTATTTGAATTCCGCTTACTGAACGTAAATATCGGCCGACACAAGAGGTGCGCAAACTTTTCTAATGGCGACCCCCTCCTTATTCAACCTGTTTATTTTCGTGCCCCCATTTCTCCCCACACGTTCATTAGGAAAAATTATCATCATCATCATCTGATCATTCACATATCTAAAAGTATTTAATTACTGAAGAAACTGTTGGAATAATAAAGTATTGGAATTTTCATTATTATTATGTGGATATTCAACATTCGTTCGACTGCAATTGCAATTTCTAAAAATCCATTCATGATAATTTAATGTAAATAAATTAAAATAATGAAAACGTTTTTATTTTATTGCAACGCAAAAAACTTTGTGTAAAATAGTTTATTACACAAAAGTAATCATTATTATAAAGATATCTTGAAAACAACTTAACAAAAACACTTATTTAAAATATCAAATTATTATTATTATTCTAAAAAAATCACCTATCCCTGGGGATAGGGGATTTAAAGAATTCTTCCCACGTAGTTTCAGCGTGTCGTAAAAGGCGACTAAAAATAAGGGACGCATGCGGGGGGCTGGAAACCCCTCCCACCTGGATGTCTTTCCGCAAACAGGAACGGTCAGAGAAGGGGCTTACCGGGGGGATTTCCGCGACGGCTCAGGCTAGGGTGTCAGAATGTGCGTGGAAATGATCAGGATGATAGGGAGATTGGTGCTCTGTTTCGTGAGAGAGGCTTGGAGGCCCTGGCCTTGAGTGAAACAAAACTGAAGGGTAAGGGGTAGGGTTTCTTTCCCGGGATCCCGGCTGTTTTTATTGGATTTGAAAATCCCGGGAATTGGACAAATACCCCAGGAAATCCCGGAATTTTAAAATGACTTAATTTATTTTTTATTGATTTATTTTGTTTTTCTTTTGTTATTAGAAGCTCTTGGGTAGAATTAAAGAAAACTGCATAATATTTACCACATTTTATTCTACTTTTCTGCTTTCTTAAATGAACACCTACTAGCATTAGCAACTTAGAGCAATCTAAAAGTGGGCCCGTATGCCAAAAACTGGCCGAGGGAATGTCGCTAGCGCTGCGTATAATACAAGGAACCGCATCTCAGTATATTATCTAGCGATCGCAGGCAACTCATCTTGCTCAGAGTTTAAGCAAGCATTTGAAGCAAGAACTGCAGTTATTCGAGAAAATAGGGAACGGAACTTCAAACATCATGAATTTATTTGATGCACTGAAAACCATTCCGCAAACCTCTGATGAATCAGAAAGCCTTTTCTGCAGCAGGTTTATTTATCACCAAGTTGAGAACTCGTCTTAGTGATAGAAGTATCGATTGTTTATGTTTTTTTAAGAAGCTATTTTAAAAATGTTGATTGACTCTTTAAAAATTTTAAGATAAATATTTTAAGATAAAAGGATGAAATTATTTTTTCTAATGAAGTTTATTTTATTTTTATTTTTTTGTATTGGCTGAATATTTTAAGATAAAATATGTTGAGATGAAAGGTATAAATTATTTTTTTTTAATAAAGTTTCTTTTTCTTTTTATTTGTAAATGCACTTAATTATAATTAAAGGAATATAATATTTTAGCCTTTTATTTGTCCCCTGCAGATGAATAGCATGATAAATATTATGTTTAATAAATAATAAATAGCTACCACTGATTGGTGAACTCAATTCAAGTATTACAATGCAAAAGTGGTCATCTAGGCATAAGTAATTGGTTATCCCAATTCTAAAAGGGTATTTTATCACTGAACAATAAAAAAAATTACCCTTCTCTTAAATATACAACCATTTCCTGGATTTCCCGGGATCGCGGGAATTGGCTTCATTTTTCCGGAAATTCCCAGGACTTCCCGGGATGAAGAAAGCTGCATATAAGGAGAAACCCTAGTAAGGGGTAAGGGTGTAGAGTGGTTTGGGAATGTTTGGGGGGTAAAGTCTAGGGTTGGGGAGAGGATACGGGCAAGGGAAGGGGTTGCGCTTCTGATACGTGATGTGCTTTGGGAAGGTGTGAAAAAGTGTAAGGAAGCGAGTTCAAGGTTGATGTTGATTAGAATGAAAGTGGGCCGAGAGAGATGGGCGATTGTTAGTGCATATGGACCTGGAAGCGAGAAAAGTAGAGATATACAGAATGCGTTCTGGAACGAACTGGGCGAGTGTTTGGGTAGTTTTGGTGCTAGGGACTCGAATGCGAAAGTGAGGGATGCGCCAACTGAGAGTATAGTTAGGGCACATAGGGTGCCTGGTGTGAATGGGACTGGGAAAAGGTTAGTTGAGTTGTGCGCTGAAAAAGAATTGATGATTGGGAATACATGGTTTTGTAAAAGAAATGTACACAAGTACACGTGGATGAGTGGTGTCTGAAGTGATAGGGCACTAATAGATTATGTGTTGATGACGAGATCTGCTAGGGGAGGGGGGTTGTTAAATGTGAATGTGTTGATAGGAGTGGCAGGTGGAATGTCTAACCACTTCTTGGCGGAGGCGAAAGTGAAGGTTTGTGGTGGGCGTACAGTAACAGGGGTTAGGGTGCCTGAGAGAGAGGTAGTGGAAGTGAATTGAGGTAAAGGGATGGTGAAGATGTATCAGGAGACTGAATGAAGAATGATGCAAGGTGGGAGTGTGTGGCAGATATTTAGTGAAGCGGTGCTGAAGTGTGCGACTGAAGTGTGTGGGGTACGGAAGAGTGGGATTGGACATAAACGACGGGGTAGTAAATGGTGGACTGTGGAGGCTGAAATGTTGGTGAAGCAAAAGAGGGCAGTATATGCTGGGTATTTGCAGAGCAGAAGTGTGGATGATTGGGAAGAGTATAAGAGGAAGAGACAAATAGTAATCTACAGAACTACATAAGCTAAGGCTAACAAAGCTCCTAAGATGCACTCTAAAGTTAGCCCGAGAGAAAGGAAAGAGTAGGAGTTTAAGAGAGGAGAAGGGGTTAAGTAAGTAGCAAAACCTATCATTCATTCAGAAAAAGAGAAAGAAAGACTCACCATCATCATCCGCCGGCCACTGGCGACAAATCGGAAAAATAGTCGAAGAGAAGAGGAAAGGGGTGAAAGATGAAAAGTAGTAAAATAAGAACACTTACAAACCATACAAACACAGTCTTAACTCAAACACTGTCAATACCATGCAAACTACAGACATGCAAGTAAAGAGGGAAGAAAAAAAAAAAGTAGGAAGAGTATAACAAAAAGTGTGTTAGTTTACGTTACGAGCTACATCTACGTTCGTGTTAGTCTTTTTTTTTTGTAATAATTTTATTGCTGGCATTAATCGTCAACAGATTAATCCTCGACTGCCCCCCCCCCCAGAGCTCCTGTTGCTAATTGTTTTATTATTTTAAACAACGTTAATATTTTTAAAATGCCTATCTAAACGGTTGTTAAACATATTAACGCTGGTACAGTTCACGACGGACGCTGGAAGATTATTCCATTTATCAATTACTTTAAACATAAAAAAGTTTTTAGTGATGTTAGTAATGAAACGTCTGCCACGCAACTTAAATCCGTTATTACGAGTATTGCTATTATCGAAAGTGAACAGTTTCTCAAAATTTACGTTATCAATTTTATTAACGATTTTGAAAACATCAATAAGCTCCCCCCTTAATCTCCTAGCTTCGAGTGAATGCAAGTCTAACTCTTTAATCCCATCTTCGTAAGACTTGTTGCGCAATGACGGAATTAGTTTCGTGGCGCGACGCTGAACCCTTTCTAACCTATCAATATCCTCACGCAAATACGGGCACCAAAACTGAACGGCATATTCAAAATGAGGCCTGACTAGGGACTTGTAAAGGGGCAATATAATATTCTTCGATTTAAATTCGAAGTTACGCGCTATGAAGCCTAACATCCTATTAGCTTTTGCGCAAGACTCCAGGCACTGGTTCCTAACTTTTAAATCCTTAGATACGCGTACGCCTAAATCTACTTCCTCGTCAACGCTCGCTAATTGTCTATTGTCCATCGTGTACGTGTAATTACACTGCCCAACAAAAAAAATTTTTTTTTTTGCTGCTGATTTAATTCTAAGACCTGTTTCTGGATAATATTGATGTGCTGATTTCAAAAATCACCTTAGATTTTGTCCATCACACCAGGTTTTCGTGCAATGCAATATGCCTATTTTGGGTGATCCATGAAGGGCGCTTATCAAAATTGATGATTTTTTAGACCTGTTAACAGCTGTTTTGCTGTTAAAATTTTATCTGTGGAATACGCAAATCTGTGCATTAAATCTAAAGGTCATGTACAACATATTAAAATCTTGGGTATCTGTGATTTCCCCCAGGTGTGAGCGTGACGTCATGATCTGAGAGAGATTTCCCATTGGCGGAGTGAGAGCAGCCGGTTCCGCTAGTGACGTCAGTCTGTCCTGGTTGGATACAGCTGCAAAGTTGTGACGTCATCGCCTGCTCGCCACATGATTGGGAGCGGCACAGAGTTACATATGGGCAGCATTCAGTGATCCAATACTGCGGCAGTTATTTGCGATCAGTGGTGAGTGAAGGGTGCTTGCTCATCATCATCATGTCTGCTGTTCGAAGAAAGTGTTCAAACAGCCCAGATGTTTTCTGCTACATTTGTGGATGCTTTACGTTACTAAAGCAGAGGATGAACATCACTGATTTCGTAAAAAAGGCATACCTGGCCTATTTTAAAGTTAAACTTGGAGATCAGGATAAGTCGTGGGCTCCTCACACTGTTTGCAAAACTTGTGTGGAACATTTACGACAATCGACAAATGGAAACAGAAAAGGTTTGAAGTTTAGCATTCCTATGGTATGGCGAGAGCCCAAAAATCATTCAGATGATTGCTACTTTTGCCTTGTGAAGACTTCTGGCTTCAACGCAAAGAATAAACACCATCTAAAGTATCCTAACCTAGATTCAGCAATCAGACCAGTTTCTCACTCAGATGAAATTCCTGTTCCAATTTTCACGGACCTTCCAACACTCACAGATGATGATGAAGATATGGAATTACCTGATGAGATCGAACGTGATATCACTGATGATGATTTTGAACAGCCTTCTTCATCAACGACACCTCAGCGATTTAATCAACTTGAGTTGAATGATTTAATTCGTGATCTCAGCCTTTCAAAAGAGTCATCAGAATTATTAGTTTCAAGATTGCACGAGAAAAATCTACTTCATCCTGGGACAAAAATAACATCTTATCGCAATAGGGAAAGAGAATTGTTGCAATATTTTGGTGCAGAGAAGGATTTGGCTTACTGCCATAATGTAGAAGGACTTTTGAATGCAATGGGTGTAACCCACTATAGCCCCAATGAGTGGAGATTGTTTATAGACAGTTCAAAAAGAAGTTTAAAGTGTCTTGCTTCACAATGGGAATGAATATGGCGCGATTCCTATTGGTCATTCAGTGCATCTAAAAGAAGAATATGAAAACAAAAATAGTGCTGGAGATGCTTAAATATGATGTTCATAAATGGGTGATTTGTGTTGGCCTGAAAATGGTCAACTTTCTTCTTGGCCAACAAAGTGGCTACGCAAAGTATCCATGTTTCTTGTGCTTATGGGATAGTCGCGCCAAAGCTGAACATTGGGTAAAGGAAAAGTGGCCACTAAGGCAAAATTTAAATGTAGGAGATAAAAATATTGTAAACGAGCCATTGGTGGATCGAGAAAAGATCATTTTTCCACCACTCCACATCAAACTCGGGCTTATGAAGCAGTTTGTAAAAGCTTTGAATAAAGAAGGTGATTGCTTTAATTACATATGTGCAGCCTTTCCAGGTCTTAGTGATGAGAAGCTTAAAGCTGGTATATTCGATGGTCCCCAGATAAGAAAACTGATGAAAGATCCGCAGTTCAGTAACTCAATGACCGAAACGGAGGCAAGAGCTTGGAATGCTTGTGGCAGTAAAGAACTTCCTAGGAAACAAAAAGTCTGAAAATTATAAAGATCTTGTAAAGGATTTACTTGTAAACTTTCAGCAGTTGGGTTGCAACATGAGCATTAAAGTTCACTATCTCAACAGTCATCTGGATAAATTTCCAGAAAATCTTGGTGATGTTAGTGAAGAGCAAGGTGAAAGGTTCCACCAAGATATCAAAGTGATGGAAGAACGATACCAAGGAAGATGGGATACCCATATGATGGCTGACTACTGCCGGAGCCTGCAGAGAGATTGTCTTGACATCTCTCATTCTAGGAAGTCCTATAAGAGAAAATTTATCAGCACTGAAAAGTAAGAAAACAAGAAAAAGAATGTTAAGAAAACTGGTCCCGTGCTTGCTTTAATATGGATTCATTTTTTGCTTATTTAAACACTTTTAATCACTTTATGTGTCAATATTACCATTGTATATTAAAGTTCACTCCCTGCACAATTGTTTACTTTTCCATGCTGAGTCTGAGTATGTAAAAACTTATTTTTTTGAAAAGAAAAAAAATTGGGCATAACCCTACCAAAATGCGATATCTCCAAAATATCCGTATTTGATTGCTCGAAAACCTGACATGATAGGCAAAAACTAAGGTGATTTTTGAAATCAGCACACCAAAGTTACCTAAAAACAGGTTAGAATTAAATCAGCAAAATTGGTGTGGGGCAGTGTTATTGTTAGGAGAACCTATATGCAAAACTTTACATTTGTCTACGTTAAATTGCATCTGCCACTTATCCGTCCACTCCATAATCCTATTTACATCGTCTTGGAGCCTATTTCTATCGTCCACGTTAAGAACTTTACCGCCTATTTTAGTATCGTCCGCGAATTTTGACACGTTACTGGTCAAGCCTACATCTATGTCGTTAATGTAGATTACGAATAGCAATGGGCCGAACACTGAACCCTGAGAGAGACCGCTACCTACATCCGAACACCCCGATTCACTACCATTAACAACGGCCCTCTGTTTTCTAGCACGAAGCCATTCCTCTAACCAGTTAGCTACCCGACCGCGTATACCGTGCGCTTTAACCTTTGCAATTAATCTTCGATGCGGAACTGTACCGAACGCTTTTTTAAAGTCTAAATAAATAAGTCAGCCGCTCTACAGTATGCCTATCGTATTCGCGCACTATTTCGTTATAAAACTCTAACAAATTAGTTAAACAAGATCTATGGCGTCGAAACCCATGCTGACTACTATTAATCAAATCGCGACTTTCTAAGTGATCGACGATACGGTCCCTAACTATGGATTTCAAAAGTTTACCGACAATTGACGTTAAGCTAATAGGCCTATAATTACCAGCTACTGTGCGGTCGCCTTTTTTAAAAATGGGCGTAACGTTAGCTAATTTCAAGTCTTCAGAAATAATCCCCGATTCCAGCGACTTATTAAAAATTTTTGTTAAGGGGCCTACTATAACGTCTTTCAAATCTTTCAAATGTCTGGGATAAAGCGCGTCAGGGTCTGGAGACTTGCTAACTTTTAGCTTATCGATATAATGCGCAATCTCACCCTCGTAAACAGTTATTTCATTCAAAATAGTCTCGCTACTAAATGGAACGATATCGTCCACGTCGGGGACATTATTTACATTTTCTACGGTAAAAACAGTCGCAAAAAAGTTGTTAAAAATACCCGCCATCGCCTGAGCGTCGGAAGCCAAAGCGCCGTTAGCGTCCAATAGAGGGTCTCTGTTATCTTTTATTGGCTTACGATTACTGACGTACTCAAAAAACTTTTTGGGATTATGTTTACTATCTGCAGCTATAAGTACCTCTAAATTATGCTTAGCATTCCTAACAGATCTTTTAACCTAACGTCTAAGCTCGATATATCTATTAAAGTTAGCTACCGTGCCATTGCGCTTATTAAGTCTATACGCTCTGTTACGCTCGTTTATGAACTCGCCTATTTCCCTAGTCCACCACTTGGGCCTACGAGGAATAAACTCCCTTTCGATATTCATAAAACTTTCTTTAAACGCCTCCCAATGCAAATTTGCGTCATTACCAATAAATAAATTATCCCAGTCCACTACTCTCATCCTGTCCGCAAAACCATCAAAATTAGCCTCCGAAAATTGGGGACTTCTATTACATTACTATCCTTACTGTTTTCTATCAATAGCTTAAACCTAATAATTTGGTGATCGCTACATCCCAAACTCTCACCTACTTCTAAACCTTCGACTATATTTTCGTCGTTCGTCATCACCACGTCTAAAATATTGTCACCGCGCGTTGGTTCGGTAACATCTCGTAAAAAATTATCTTCCACGAACTCAGTCAGTCTCAAACCCTCATCATTACCAATAAAAGTCTCGTAATTAATGTTAGTAAGGAGTCTGGCTGACGAAAAGTGCGAGAGCCGAAAGAGAGATGAGGTATGAGTGTGTCAGAAAATTTCAGGAAGAACAAGATGTTTTGGAGAAGTAAATAGTGTAAGAAAAGTGAGAGGACAAATAAGCATGACTGTGAAAAGAGTCAATGGGAAAGTGATGACAGATAGAGTAGATGTGAAGACAAGGTAGAGTGAGTATTTTGAGGAACTACTGAACGTGTTGGAAGATAGGGAAGCAGATGTGGTATGGTTGGGCAGAGAGGGGGGTTCAGAGTATGACAGTTGTGGCGAGTGGGTTGGTCCGTGGGGGAGGAGGTGGTGGAGGCACTCGGCAGGATAAAAGGTGGAAAAGAGGTAGAAGTGGACGAGATCGCTGTATCACTCCTGAAAAAAGGCGGTGAGTGTAGTGTTGATTGGCTAGTGCATCTGTTTAATTATGTATGGACAAAGGCGAGGGTGCCTCAGGACTGGCAGAGTGCATGTATCGTCCCCCTGTACAGGGTGTTTATGAAGTCCCTATCTATTTCAGTGAAAACGGAGCAAAAAGGGTAAAATTCAATAACAATATAATAGAAGGCATACCTTTAATGAATACTTTAGCATATGATTTTACATGAGCACCATCAGTATCTCTACAGAGTTCGAATCTGTCAGCAGCATTGCGGAACACATTTTGGAACATGACAGGGGTTATTTTTGTAACTGCTGTTACGATACGAGCACGTAAATCTTGCAGATCTGTAACCCTCGTTTGATAGGCGTTTAATTTGATAAAGCCCCATGCAAAGAAATCCAAGGGCGTTAGGTCAAGAAATCGAGCTGCACAGGGCCTGTTGCCTCCATGTCCGATCCACCGATTTGGAAATCGTTCATTTAGGTACTCCCGAACAATGTTTGCGTAATGACAAGGTGCCCCATCTTGTTGAAAGACGACGGTGTTTAAAATGCCATCTGAATGAAGCTGGGATATTTACGTGCTCGTATCGTAACAGCAGTTACAAAAATAGCCCCCGTCATGCTCCAAAATGTGTTCCGCAATGCTGCTGACAGATTCGAACTCTGTAGAGATATTGATGGTGCTCATGTAGAATCATATGCTAAAGTATTCATTAAATGTATGCCTTCTATTATATTGTTATTGAATTTTACCCTGTTTGATACGTTTTCACCGAATTGGGACTTTATAAACACCCTGTATAAAGGCAGGGGTGACAGAAATGTATGCTCGAATTATAGAAGAATTAGTCTGTTGAGTGTGCCAGGTAAGGTGTATGGGAGTGGTGATTGAAAGGGTGGTGGCAAGCACGTAGCAATAGATCGGAGAGGAGCAAGGGTGTTTTAGAAGAGGTGGAGGGTATGTGGACCAGGTGTTTGGGTTGATGATGCTATATGAGAAATACTTGAAGAAAGAAAGATTTGTATGTGGCGTTCACGGATCTTGAAAAAGCGTATGATAGGGTTGACAAAGGCGTTGTGGCGCTTTGATGCTCTCAGTGCAGCTAACGTTTACAAATGGCACAAAAAGTTTAAAAATGGAGAAACATTTGCTCGTACCAGAAATCGAATCTGTTAGACATTTTCATCCATACGAAAAGTGGAAGGGCGGCCACTGCGTTCCTTGGCTTCAAGCGATGTTTCTCCATTTTTAAACTTTTTGTGCCATTTGTAAACGTTAGCTACACTGAGAGCATCATTTCCAGAAGCTGTTTTAATCATTTCGTTCGTCTCCGAACGCGCGTTGTTCCATTTCAGAGATTTATACGTACTGCAAAAACACACCCTCCTTTTAAGCGCTCCAACCAACTACTGACTCATGGTATCAGATTTTGCTTCAGACTGCAGACCCAGAGGGCAGGAAGACTCACATATGTAAACGGTTATTTCTTAGTTGCATTCATTTGTCTGTAGCAATAAAATTATCAATACTTTTTGATCACTCCTCGTATAATATATATATATATATATATATATATATATATATATATATATATATATATATATATATACACACATTACCTTACGAACCTTGTTTCGTGCGTTGGTCTCTTTACACGGAGGTCAAGCTGGTGGCCCCGCTTCTAGGTCTGGCTTGGTGGAGGAGCGAGTTGCTTTCTTGCGCTCTCCACCGTACATAGCCAGCCACGCCCGGCTCATCTGGTACCGTCCTGAGCCAGGCATCCAGTCTTCTCTTGAAGATTTCAACTTTGACCCCCGTTACGTTTCTGAGGTCCTTTGAAAGCTGGTTGAAAAGTCTTGGCCCCCTGACAACCAAGCTATTTTCCTTCACAGTTGAGGAGGTCCCTTGTCGGGCCTTTAATTTAGGAACACTACACATTCTACCTTTCCTGTTTTCCAGTGTTGTTTGAATGGTAATTGGGTTTAGTTTTAGGTTTGGTACCAGTTTTTCGATCATTTTCCATATGTAGATTATGGTGTACCTCTTCTTTCCAGGGAGTACCGATTTAGTTTACGTAGTCTTTCCCAGTAGTTGAGTTCTTTGCAGCCACCAATCTTGGCTGTGAAATGCCTTTGAGTTTTTTCTAGTTTATTAGTTTCTTCCTTTTTATATGGGGACGTCAAAACTGAGAGGTATTCAAGTTTTGGTATAATCGGTGTTTTTAGCAGGGGGAATCAATACTGTCCTGTCCCTTCTCTTGAACATTCTTAGTACCTGTCCGGCGACTCTTTTTGCTTTATTTATCGCTACCTGATTTTGTGTTTCGAATTTCGCATCACCTGTCATTATTCTCCCGAGATCAATCGCTTTCGTGCTTCTCTGAATTTCCTGTCTATCTGGAGCATAATATGCAGTCTGTTTAAGTTCTTCTTTTCTACCATATCTCAAGAGCCGAAATTTCTCGGTGTTGAATGACATCATGTTGTCTTCTGACCATTTGTATATTTTGTTCGTCTCTCTCTGCAAGGCCTCCACGTCATGTACATCGCTAATTTTTCTGCTGATCTTTGTATCGTCTGCAAAGGATGTTACTATAATACTATACTGTTGCTGTTTACTCCGCTGTCTATGTCTGTTAGCGTGATAATGAACAGGAGTGGGGCCAGTACTGTCCCTTGTGGTACTGAGCTGGGTACTTCCGATTCCGATGATGATATACCTTGAGTTTTGACGACCTGCAGACGTTCTCTGAGGAAGTTGTAGATCCATTTTCCCACTTTGCCTGTTATTCCCATATATTTCGTTTTATGTGCTATTATACCATGGCCACATTTGTTGAAAGCTTTAGCAAAATCTGTATATAACATCGTAGTTGTCATTGCCTTCCAATGCATCTAGGATATTGTTGTAATGTTCTATTAGTTGTGATAGGTATGATTTACCTGATCCGAATCCATGCTGATTTTCGTTGAATCTTTCCCATGTCTCCAGGAAAGCATAAATTTTCTCTCTAACTATTCTTTCAAACACTTTGGTGAAGTGGGACGTCAATGACACTGGTTTATAGTTATTTGCTTGAGATCTGTCCCCTCCTTTATATATAGGGACAATGTTTGCTCATTTCAAGATGCTCGGTATTTTCCCAGTGTCTAGGGATCTTCTCCATATCCACTATAAAGGTGTAGCGATTTCATTTTTACAGTTTTTAATCAATAATGCGTTCCAATTGTCCGGACCAGCAGCTGAATGTGGTTTCATTTGTCCTGTAGCTCTCGCTACATCTTCTGGGGTAAAATCAAAGTCTGTTATATACTCTCCTTGCAATTCCTCTTCAAAGAATGCATTTATGTCAGGTGCCGCTTTGTCACTTTGGGGTACTGGAAACTGATTCATATTGAGCTCTCAATGTATCATATTTCTTTTGGATCGTCGGTTAGTTCATCATTTCTCGTCCTTAACGGCGTTTTTGTTTTCCTTTTTGCATAGCTATAGAAGTATTTCGGATTTTCCTTTATTGCTTCTACCGCCTTTTCCTCTTCCCTCTCTGTATGGTCCTTAATCAGGGCTTGTATTTCCCTATCGATACCCTCCAGTTTTTTTATTGCTTTCCTGTCATCTCCGTAGTTGCCTAACTTCGCCAGCTCCTCTTTCCTTTAGGCTGTGATTTCGGAGCAGATTTTCCTAAAATTCTCATCGTTTTTTCTTGCAAGGTTGTTAGCATTTCTTCAGTTGTTTTATTCTCGAAAATTGTTCTCCATTTTATTTGGGCCATGTGCGATCTGATTGCTTCCCAATTTAGTCTTGGAGTTTAAGTTAAAGGCCCCGAATTTACTTCTTTCCTCAATATGTGTATTGTCTTTTAATGGTGTCATCATATTTGTTGAGATCTCGATTAAGTTATGGTCTGAGATAATGGTTGGGGTTATTTTCTATATCACCAATCAAGTTCGTGTTATTCGTGAATACCAGATCCAGGCAGTTTTTTTCTGGTATTTTCTGTTATCTCCTGTGTCAACATAAACTCATTTGTGAGAGCCATCAACATTTTTGCTTGCTCCTGGTCTTCTCTTGTGCCCCCCTTGTCCTGGTGAATATATATATATATTCCTATCCACCTTTTTATATTTTATAAATGCGAAATTAAAGTCTCCGCAGATCATTATATTGGGGGATGGGGGGTTTATGGCCTTTATTAGCTTTCTGATGTCATCAATGGCCTTCGAGAATTTTTCGCTTGGGGTGCTTGGAGGTCTATAGATGACTATTACTATCACGTTTAGTTTTTCTATTTTCACTGCTAGGAGTTCCACATAGCTGTTTGATTTACTTATTATCGTCTCTGTCATATGACCTTCCTGTACATATATAGCACAGCCACCTTTACGTCTCGTCGTTTTATCCGCTCTTAGTAAGTTGAAGCCCTCTATATTTATCTCTTTCTTATCAATACAATGTACGCAGTTTTCACAATTTCCTTGGCAATCCTTAGGATGAGTTTCTGTGAGGCATGCGATGTCCGCCCTTGTTTCGTCCATAAATCCTTTCAGGTACGAAACCTTATTGAGTGATTGGTTTGGTCTTATTCCTTGAATATTAGCCAGGACAATTTTTATGTTCTCTGTTTTCCATTGCCCCTTGTGCATTTCAAGTTCGTTTTCCTTCGATATCGCTTGATTCGTTGCCCGATGATCCTCCGAGAGAGATCCGTTTCCGTCTACTTGTACTGGTAGCTTCTTGTCCGGTAGCGGTTTGGCTCGGGGATTTCCAGGTGTGTCAACTGCATGTGGATGACATTTAGCATCCGTAACGTGTCAGCGATGTTGAAAAAATTTTCTTGTTAGCTTATTGTGCTCCTATTGTTGTTCCTATTATTATTGTTATTCCTACTGTTATTTAAACTTTTTCCTTTGTTCTTTGAGTCCGTCGGGAGATGTTGATGATAGCATTTTTTCCCAAATTTGCAGGTTCCATATTTTGCCTTAGTCCTGCAAATGTCCGGGTGGTAGAATTTATATGTTTCCAAATTTACAATGACCATTATTATAGAAGAAATTGCATATTGGGGGATGTTCATATATACATTGTCCTCTTTTAAATCTGCAATTATCTTTTACATAATATCTGCATATAATTCCTTCCCCATATTTACTCGTGGCCTTTGTTTTTTTGCTCCTGATTGGGGGACAGTTTCACTCGGTTTTCTTGACTGCCCTCTTGTCTTGTCCTATTTGTGTTTGTCCTTCGTTGCCCTTATGCTATGCGATGTCTATATACTCTTTGTCGCCCGTGTGTTTTCGGCCTCGTTTTGTGACGGTATTTGATTTTTTTCTATTTCGCCTTTCTCCGTTTCTTGTATTCTACTGTTCTTTGTTCCCACTTTCCTCTTTCATTCTCTTCTTGTAGTCTCTTTCTGCTTTAAATACTGTAAGAGAGTTTAATTCGGTCAAGCAGTTTTCGCAGAAAAAGTTTATCCCATTAAACTGCTTTGCGTTCGTTATAAGGGAGATTTTTTTCTTCTCCCCATTCTAGGCATTTAAAATCAAAAAGTAGCTTACAAAAATCACACCTCATTTGTTTCATCCTTACAGATACCACAGAGTTGCAGGTATGTATTAATTTCCATGTTGGTGGTGACTCAAAAAGTGAGTGAGGGAAAGAATTTTTCGTTACTCCGGGGGCGGGGGATAGGGGATGTGGCACGCTGTATACTTCTCACTGATTGGTCCTCTCGAATGTGGCTGCGGGGATAAGGGGGGACATTTGCGGGCACTTCAAAAACAAAACTTTCCTTACAAAGAGAGAGACTGAAAAAACAAATACTATATACAGGGTGTCCCAGAATTAACTATCTATTTCAATGAAATCTGACAAATTTTTTAAAAACACACTTTTATTTATGTTTATCATGTTTAATATGTGTTAAAAATGTATAAATTTCTAAAAATTTTTCATAATTTTATTTTCATAATTTTTTCATTATCTGGTCCAATGAAAGACCGTCTGAAGTCATAGAATGGCAGAGAGACTCTCCAAAGTTAACGGTGTGGCTTGGAATGACCAAATCCAAAATTTATGGCCCATTCTTCTTTGCGGGAGCAACTGTAACAGGTACCGTCTACCTTGATATGCTTCAGCAGTTTCTCGAACCACAGCTTCTTGATGATGGCATTCTTGATAATGTTGTGTTTCAACAAGAAGCATTGATCTTTTGGCGATAAACCTTTGTTTTTATGAAACCCCATGCAAAGAAATCCAGGGGTGTCAAATCCGGAGAACGCGGAGGCCAAGGTCGAGGTCCTCCACGTCCAATCCACCGATTCGGAAGGCGTCTGTTGAGGTATTCTCGAACAATTAGAGCATAATGACATGGTGCTCCATCTTGTTGAAACACAACATTATCAAGAATGCCATCATCAAGAAGCTGTGGTTCGAGAAACTGCTGAAGCATATCAAGGTAGACGGTACCTGTTACAGTTGCCTCCGCAAAGAATGGGCCATAAATTTTGGATTTGGTCATTCCAAGCCACACGTTAACTTTTGGAGAGTCTCTTTGTCATTCTATGACTTCAGACGGTCTTTCATTGGACCAGATAATGAAAAAATTATGAAAATAAAATTATGAATTTTTTTTAGAAATTTATACATTTTTAACCCATATTAAACATGATAAACATAAATAAAAGTGTTTTTAAAAAATTTGTCCGATTTCATTGAAATAGATAGTTAATTCTGGGACACCCTGTATATTAATTAACTTTGTTTTTTATTTACTTTTTTTCGGTATATGCAGCGATTTTTACTTTAAAAAGAAATACCACTATGCACTATCAATTAACTCACAATATCGGCACCGTTTAAAACTGATTAACTGCAGGATTTTTACTGTAATACCGCTTTTATTCGGACTTCGATCGAAACACGTGTAACCGCCACAACAGCAAACACACGATCAAATATCTTTTTTTAACGTGGAATCCGAACCACGCCCCACCAGCAGCCCAGCGTCTTTACCACAAGGCCACCCAGGATACCAACCACTTTTATTTTTATTGTGTGGAAGGATGAACAGCTGGGTTTTGCTGCGCGCCGGCTGCCGCCAGCGGGTCTCGAACCCTGGGCCGATGAATTCGTAGTCAGCGACGCTAACCACTACACCACTATATATATATATATATATACACACAGGGTGTCCCATAATTCCAGCATCATAGGAGAAATTCATTTTTTTTTTTTCTATTTCTACAAACCATAGTTCATATTTTTCTTTTTCTACAGGCCATAATGTCTGTGAGCAAGAAAGAACGAATCCAGATAATTCTACTCATAGGAAATCGGAGTCAGAGAGAGGCCGCTGCTGAATTTAACAGACTGCATCCAGACCGCGAGCCAATAACACAGAGTAGTGTTAGCAGACTTGTTGCAAAGTTTAAGGAAACAGGATCCATAGAAGATAAACCGCGCAGTGGACCTTCAAGGAGGTCCACTGACGATGATACAGCGACTGCTATCCTGGCTCATTTTAACAGAAGTCCCAATAAGTCTCTTCGGCGATTGTCTGCCGAGACAGGAGTGTCGAAACGTAGCATCCATCGCATTCTTCAGGCTCACAAATGGCATCCACATAAACTTCAAATCCTACAGAAATTAAGCGATGATGATCCCGACCGGCGGATGGAATTTTGTGAATGGGCTACGGAACAATATGCTCGGGATGCCAATTTCCCGTCCAACATTCTGTTCAGTGACGAGGCTGTTTTTTATGGAAATGGTGAGGTAAATCGACAGAACTCCCGCTACTGGTCTCAAAACAACCCTCACTGGTATACCTCTTCAAAGGAACAAGGTGCATCTCGGGTGATGGTATGGTGTGGCATTTGGAAGGATCGCATCATAGGCCCCCTCTTTTTCGATGAACATGTCACTGGAGGCACCTACCTACGTATGCTCAAGGAAGAAGCATTTCCCAGTGTCTTGAACGAAGAAGGAAATTTCCCAACATGGTTCCAGCAAGACGGCGCTCCTGCACATTACAGCACCCAAGTAAGGGAATACCTGTACCAACAATTCCCTGGTCATTGGATAGGACGTCGAGGGTCTGAGGAATGGCCAGCTAGAAGCCCAGATCTCACGCCACTAGATTTTTATCTCTGGGGCCACTTGAAAGCGCTGGTATACGCAGAGAAAATTAGGAGTGTTGAACATTTGCGGCAGCGCATAATTGGGGCATGTAACACCATTACTCCTGACATCACTCACCGTGTGCTTGCTGACTGGGTATCACGTCTGAATTTGTGTACTGAAAACAATGGTAGACATATTGAGCACGTTCTGTAAATAAGGGCTTTTATTTTGCCTTTTTTTATTATTTTTCCTATGATGCCGGACTTATGGGACACCCTGTGTGTGTGTGTGTGTTAATATATATATATACACACACACACAGAGGGTGATCAAATTATTAGAGCCATTACATAAAAAAGTTTTTCTTGTATAAGTTTATTTCTAATGCTAATAATAGTAAAATTTGACTAATTTAAACACTTATTTTATTTCAGAATATATTTATATACACTCTACTACAGTCATATTAAACACATTTAGTACTTAGTGGGTCCTCCTTTGGTCTTAATTAAGGCAGCAACCCGTCTAGGCATACTTTTTATACAGGCTTTGCAGCTGGCCTGTATCTCAGGATCACGGTTCCAAACGGCAATTATTCGTTCTATTAACTGTATTCGAGTTGTTATTTCCTCGTCTTTCAGTCTACGCTTTACTATTTCCCATACGTTTTCGATAGGGTTCATATCCGGAGAATTTCCTGGCCAATCCACGCGAGGAATATTCTTTGCAGCCAGAAAACTTTTAACTGACTTTGCAGTGTGGCATGGGACCGAATCTTGCATAAAATGGAATGGCTCACCATTTGGAAACCAGTCGGCGATCTGTGGAATGAGTCTTGTTTCCAAAACCTTTCGGTATTGGAACTGCCTCTAGTACCCTCAACAATGTAAATTCGTCCAGTACCTTTACCGCTTATCATTGCCCATATCATGACAGATGTTGGATGCTTAACCGTACTTACGACACAGTCTGGATGATATTCCTCACCAACACGTCGCACAACGTACTGTGATTTATCAGACATGACTAGGAATGTGGATTCGTCACTGAACACACCTGCAAATGAAAAGAGAAAGAAATGATTGCAACCAAAATGAAATGTGCCTTGTCATACAAATATCAAAATACTACATTTTATTCAAAATAAGCAAACAAAATCACTAAAATATTGTGACTTACCGTTTTCCAGTCATCTACCATGAACTTTTAGTAGTATTTAGCCCACTTTAAGCGTTTTTTGTTCATTGTTGGAGTCAATTTTGGCGTTTTCCTTGGCCGGCGACTACTCAATCCAAATTCCCTGGCACGCCTTCTCAAGGTCATTGTCGAAATGTTGATGTTTTCCTTCTCCAGCTCCAATTTAAGTTTGTTAGTAGTGCTTCTCCTATTATTTACGTTTCTTTTCAATGCATCTGTCGGCTCTAGGTGTAGTTATCCTTTTCCGACCACATTTACCCTTTCTTTTTGGAGTCAGCTCTGGATTATCCCCTTCAACTTTAATTTTTGATGCGATCCTGTCAACACTCGCACGTGACACATTCAGTTCTCGGGCTATTTTTCTATGAGAATAATCAGTTGCAGTCAGCAACGAGAGCATTCTACCATTCTTCTTTGGCGATAGATCACATTTCTTACCCATGTTGGGTAGGCTACAGTACATAAAAGTTATTCCTGTAAAGAAACACTAATTTATTAAAAAGAATCACAATACGTTGCTGAGAAACAATATCATATGGGTGTATGAGTGCATATTCCACGTACAATGGTTTAAATATAATAACTTATCATTAACTTAACATACGCTTAACGCACCTGACCACTTGACACAACCTTCCACGTTCACAGCTGAAACACTACTGAACCCACTTTTCACATACTCCCCTCCCCTTACTCCCCAAATTATACCCTATCCCCAGTTTCTGTTATTCAGGTAGAGAACACTACATGTGTTCACAATTTGGAATACTGTCTGCATACTTAAAAGGTTATTTAAACCAAAAACACCATATTATAATGAAAATGTTTTTCAAGGGGTGGCTCTAATAATTTGATCACCTTCTGTATATATATATCGTTTTAGATTTAGTAATAACTACAGATAATAAAGATGATAAACTAATCACGGATCTTCAAGTAATAGAACCGTTAAGCAATAGCGATCACAATATGGTAGAGTTTGTCCTTTCAGTAAGTCACTCGAAACCAGCTAACTCGACTAAAATTCCTAACTTCCAGCACGCAGATGTTTGTAAATTTCAAAATGAATTGTCACACGTCAATTGGGAAAATGTAATGAGGATCTCCAACGCAAAACTAATGTGGGAATCGTTTGAAACAGTATTTAGGACTATAAATGAGGAATGTGTACCGTACAAAATTAAGCGTGCGAAAGTAAACAACAAGCCCTTGTGGTTTACTTCGAGTATGAAACATTATAGAGTAAAGATAGGGCTTATAGGCTACATAAGTGCGATAAAGACAATTTGTGGTTACGGTAACAACTACATATCTCTAAGGCGTGAAGCGAAAAGTATAATAAAAAAGTCCAAGCGCGAATTTGAAATCTCCATAGCTCGTGACGGTAAAGAAAACCCAAAGCGCTTCTTTCAATACGTCATCAATAGAAATCCAGTAAAAAGTGTCTTGGGGCCGTTGAAAACTTCTGACGGTGAGCTAGTTTCTGAAAACAAGGAAATGGCTACCTTGCTAAACAAATTTTTTACGTCAGTTTTTACTATAGAAGATGAAACGAATATCCCTACCGTCATAGACATAATACCTTTTGATAATGGTAATATTTTAAATATTGTGGTTAGTGAAAGGGAAGTAATGCGCTCTAGTGATAAAATGAAAATGCGTAAATCACAGGGGGCCGGATTCTATATATCCCATACAACTAAAAAAATTAAAAGAAAGCATTGTTGTGCCGCTAATAAAGATTTTTAATGCGTCTATTTCTGCGTACCAGATAATTTCAAGTTAGCAAATGTAACACCTATCTTTAAGAAAGGCGATAAAGATGCGGCGAGAAATTATAGGCCAATCAGCTTAACGTCTGCTGCAGGTAAGCTACTGGAATCAATAATTAGGGATCGTATAGTCGAACAATTAGAATTGCATAACTTGGTTAGAAATACGCAGCACGGTTTTAGGCGAAACAAATCTTGCTTAACTAACGTTTTAGAATTTTTTCAAAGCGTAGTTGACGTTTACGATAGACATCGGACGGGTGATGTGGTGTATTTAGATTTCAAAAAGCGTTTGACACTGTACCGCACAAAAGACTCGTTGAAAAATTTAAGGCTCATGGAATCAGGGTTGTAGTAATAAATTGGATAGATGAGTGGTTGCGAGGTAGGAAACAGAGGGTGGTCGTTGATGGAGCGGAGTCGTCTTGGGCTAATGTAGCGAGCGGCGTTCCTCAGGGTTCTGTTTTGGGCCCCTTGCCTTCTCTTATATATATATATATATTAGGGTGCTTTTAAAAACTGAAAGTGTGAATTTCGGGTCACGGAACCCCGCAAATGATGAGGTTCCGGGAGCAAATAAAGCACATGATTTTTTGGGAAAATCATCAAATATTTAGAGGTTGCCCAAAGACCCCAAAGTTTTACCCATATGCTCATTTATTTATGCGCCCTTTTTAAGTCACTTCGTGTTTATTAACCCATTGATACACAGCGTCCCCAAAATTAGAAATTGCATTCTGATAATCCATATTTCTTTACTTCAGTATACCAACAAATGAATTTTCTTTAATTCTAAATCGTTTTCTCTTAATTACTCACGTCTTTCGTGCATTTACGTAATGGTGGCCAAGAAGCATCACAGTTCTCATAACGGTAAGTGTTATTTAAATAATTCATATATTTCAAACGTTTTTTTTACTTAGCACTGTCTGTAATGGATGGTATTATGAATTGTTTGTAAGTATAATGACTTGTTTTACCGGCAATATTTTGGTTTCCAAAAATAGTTATAAGGTTTAATTTTTATGCGTATAAAATTTTGGACGCTCTCTGCTTCAGCAATCATCTTTTTTCGCATCGTCTGAGTGAAATAGTGTAGTGTACCGTAGATTATTTTAAATTTATATATGGATTGGATATACTGTAAATGGTTATGTATGCATGATTTCGCAAAATTATTATAATTTTAATACATATTGTGTTCATGGGTTATCAGCCAATCATTGTTTGAACACAGATTACGGTTACAAAGAGGGTGGCTTATTTCTACACATTTTCCTGAGGTACTTTATCCATGAATGGGTTAAATTAACTTACCAATTTCACTGTTTTGTCTTATTCACAGATAACTGGTGAACGATGGCGGCATGTACAAGATCGAAGAAATCAATCTGGCTTGTGGGGTCATCAAGTCCTACTATTGCCGGTCAGCAATTACCTTCAAGAGGTGATGTATTGAAGTACCTTTTCCATCTCCACAATGAAGAGAAGAAATCCTTAGCTGAGTGTGTGTCCTCGACATCACAAGCCATCATTGAAATCTGGGTGACAGAAGGTTTACCGACGAAACATCCGCACGACGTCAAGAAGCACGTCCGGAAATTGCATGACGAATGGCAGGGTTTGAAGAAGAGAATTTCGCGGAAAACGAAGACCAATTTGGACAACCAGGCTGCGTTCAGGTCAAGCTTGAACAACCTTTTCGACATTGGTCACCAAAATGCCCTAAATCTTATCAAAATTCAGGAGGACAAGGACTTCCTGCTTGCTCAAAAGGAGGAGGGTCAGAGAGGAAGGATTGGAAATGTCGACAAGAAGAGCAGATGCAGTTCATGATTCAAATCGTCGAAGAACATCGTAAAGTCTTGCCGACAGCCTCCAAAGCCACTTTGATGAAAAAATGAACGCCAACACTCGAGGTGTCATGTACTTTAATCGTTAATTATGAATTTAGTGAATATACTCACACGATATATTTGTTCTGAATACTTATTGGAGATGTATATTGGATGCAATTTATCATTTAAACTGAGAATTAAAATTTCCATTGCCCTATAAATTGAAAATACCTATCAGCTGTGGGCAACCTCTAAATGTTGTTGGATTACAAAGAAATTTTGCCTGTTCTGTTTTCTCATGTATCCTCACAAAATAAAGGGTTCCGCTCCCTTACATTTTCATTTCGCATTTTTCACCATATACCATAAACACACCCTAATATATATATATATATATATATATATATATATATATATATATATATATTAACGATTTAGATGTCGGTCTAGTCAGTACAGTTTCAAAGTTTCTGGATGACACGAAGTTGGGTGGTAGGGTGATCAACAACGAAGATAGAGGTAAAATCCAGGAAGATCTGAATAAAATCGTTGAATGGTCAGTCACATGGCAAATGAGATTTAACGTCGATAAGTGCAAAATTTTAATAGGTTCGCGTAATGGTAATTTTGCGTATAGTATGCCAGGGAAGGAGTTAGCAAGCGTAGAGCAGGAAAAAGATTTAGGAGTTATAGTCACTGGTGATTTAAAAGTAACGAAACAAAGTACAGCAGCGGTCAATAAAGTGAACAAAGTGCTAGGTTTTATAGCGCGGAATTTTGAGTACAAATCGCGCGATATTATTGTTCCTCTTTATAAAGCATTAGTTAGACCCCATTTGGAGTACGCGATCCAATTTTGGAATCCGCATATGCGAAAAGGTATAGACAAAATCGAGTTCAAAAACGAGCAACAAAGATGATTCCGTCACTTCGGTCGGTCCTACGAGGATAGGCTTAAGGAGTTAAAATTGACTATACTCGAGACTAGGAGGCTAAGAGGTGATCTAGTCCAGGTTTCCAAATTATGAATGGGTTCGATAACGTAGATAGAGATAGCTTTTTCGAAATATTTCAATATAATAGGACTAGAAATAACGTGTGTAAGTGGAGAAGTAGAAGGTTCGAGAGAGCAGTTGCCAGAAACGTTTTTACGCATAGAATAGTAAATAGGTGGAATAGTTTGCCGGTAGAAGTAATTAGTAGCACGTCTATAAACATGTTTAAAAATCGATTAGACGCATATGTTGATAGAGTAGGTATAGTTTAAGGTAGTATAATTAAAGCTTTGTGGTTTGGAACCCACGTAAAATTGACGGTCCCGTCCGCCACCACGGAGGACATGCACAATACACAATTACGAACACAGTTAGGTAGACCAGCCATGAGTGGATCCTAGGGTCTTTGTTGGTCTGAAGCATTATAACATATATATTAGTGATGTAGCGGATGTCATTTTTTTCACATCCGCGGATGCGGATGCGGATGTTTGATTTCAACATCCGCGGATGCGGGTCTACATTTTCGTTATTTTTTAGGATATATTCGATATTTGTTGTGTTTAACGTATATAATAAGTTATTATATAGAGAGAGTTGTAGCTATAATATAGTATAATTGATTAATTGTACAATAATTGCTGTACTTTTCTCTGAACATATAAAATAATATCAAGCATCTAACTAATATAGAAATCAATTAGTGAATTCGTCTGCAAATAAATTCGTTATATTTTGTTGAGTTTCAGCCACAATTAGAAACCATAATTGTGTTACCAGGATGCGGGACGTGAACCCAACTCAAATGCACCCCACCGACCTCTTTCCCCAACCTCCACCCTTATAGAAAGAGATCTTTAATTAGCTTGATAACTATTTATATTAAGTTTAAAGTTTTATTAGGCATATTTATAAATGAGTAATTAAAATAAAGTAAACTAAGATGTTCATCGTTTAATTTTCAAACTTAATTATAGGAAGGTTATGCTTAAGGAACATTAATTTTTCTGCCTTTTCTGCTGCCAGTCTGTTTCTCTTTTCATCATATATTAATCCAGCACTGCTAAATAATCTCTCGCTTGGTACGTTTGTTGGAGGACAGGCTAAATGTTTCCTCGCAAGTTTACTCAAGTATGGATAGATATTCTGCGTATTTTTCCACCAACTAATAGGATTGTCACATGCAGCCAGGCGTTTTTCTTGGTGATAGCTCTCGATCATTTTTACTACATCTTTTGACATCGCGTAGGTCTCGTCATTGCTGCTTGACTCAAGAAACTGAGAGACAGATTCTGTGATAGATTTGCTTGTTGAAGGTGTTGGTTATGTCACTGAAACTTTTATTCTTTTGGTGGGTGGCGAAGCGACAGATTTAAGAGATTGAAGCTCTTCAACTGCTTTGCCAAGTGATGATTTAACTCGTTCTAATGTACAGGGTGATCAAAAAGTAACGCAACCCATGGAGAAACGCACATAATTGATTTTTTCCTTCTGTTGCAGGTGGTGAATATATGAAAAACATGAAATACACCTTGGATCTTTAAGGGTCTTTAAGAACATGAATCGCCGTATCCACTTGTGTGAAGCACAGAACGGTGCCCACTTCCAGCACTTGCTCTGAAATAAATCGTTTTCCCATGTGTTGCGTTACTTTTTGATCACCCAGTACTAGGTGAAAATAACTTAGCTTTGTAACGTGGATCTAAGTAGGTTGCAAGAGAGTAACTTCATACAAGAACAGCCTCTCGTCTTGTCGCTTGCATCACTTTTGCGCACAATGAACTAGTTCTATTAATATAGTAGAATTTGATAATTTCCGCTTATTAATGACGTTTTATCTCAACGGTCCACATCCGCACGACATCCGCAGTCCAAAGTGCGGATGCGGACGCGAGAAAATGTGCGGATGTGACCTACATCACTAATATATATATAAAAAAAAAATATATATATACATATATATATTATATATATATATTATATATATATATATATATATATATATATATATATATATATATATATATATATATATATATATATATAGTGTCCCATAAGTTTGGAACCAGAGTAAAATAAGTAATTCATGTTTTTCCGTTTATACAAGTGCCCATGATGTCTTTGAGTAAGGAAGAACGCAACCAGGTAATTCTGCTCGTAGGAAGTAGCAGTCAGAGAGAGGTCGCTGAGGAATTTAACAGATTGCATCCGGACCGCGAGCGTTAACACACAGCTGTGTCGGCAAACTTGTAGCAAAGTTCAGGAAAACTGGATCCATAGGAGATAAACCACGCAGTGGACCTCCGAGGACATCCACCGACGATGACAGCCGCTACCATCCTCGCTCATTTCACAAACAGTCTCCAAAAGTCTCCGGCGTTTTTATTGCCATTTTTATCATTTTGCTCTATGGTTCCAGACTTACGGGACACCCTATATTAATATATAATATATATATATATATATATAAACCTAATATATAATATATATATATATCGGGTGGCCCCCCCAAAAAAACGCCTTGAGATTTGAGCATCAGTAATTTCAAAAATATGCAGTTCACACTTCAAAAATTTACACAACTTTTACCTCAATCTATTGATAAGCTATCAAAAATTTCTGACCTCTACGTAAAATACTTTTTCCACAGCTGAGGGAACAATGAGGTATTGTGAAAAAAACGAATATCAAACTGAAAAAGTTTAATCTACAATTGGTAGTTATTTAACTGAATACAGCCGTAATTTGTAATACGCAAGGCCATTAAAAATGAATGAACGCATACATACTCCAATTTTGAGTGAATTATCTTTTGTAACAATCGTTTCTCTAAACAGCCTTTTGACCGTATTAGCTAGGTACACAATACATTTTCATAGAATTATTTGAATTAGAATTAGAACCACTAATCTGCCAGGTAGACCTTCCTAGATGGGATTAGCCGTTCCAAATAACGTACAATGGGAATAACACTTTTAGATTACCCCATTTCCATATACAGTAAATGTATACTCAAGCGAAAGAACTCGGAACCCGTTTTCTTTGAGAAAATATCGTATTTTTTTTTTTGTCTTTTTAGTTACGCAAATGTAACCGGAAGTTCTACGTTTTCTTCTGTTAAATTTTAAGGAGAGACTATTTCAGCTTTGCGCGTAATTTACTCAAAATTAGAAGAACAATTTCACTTCTGTGCCACACACGATTCCGAAGGGTATGGCGGTCAGCACCCAAATCGGTATGGGAAACAAATTTAAGAATGGTGCAAGTCTGAAAGCACGAAATCTTTAAAGACCTCAGGTGGGGAATCCATGAGGCGGAAATCAAGGACCCAAAAATCTAATTTCGGGGACCACGGGGAGCGGCGATCCATAAAGAAAGAGGGAAGGGATGGCAGTGCAGCGGCGGCTGCGACGAAAATGCATCACCACCGTCAACGAGGGGGAAAAACGAAACCCGTGATCTGTGGCCCATCTGGAGACTGAATCCAGGGCTCGCTGGAGAGACGTTCAAGGAAGGTGGATCGGGAACCAGAGCAATATATGGCAAGATCGTCAACATAGAGAATGACTGTAATCCCCGAGGGCAAAGCCATCACTACGTCATCAATCGCCAAAGCGAAACAGATGAAACTCAAGACGCTTCCTTGGGGAATCCCTTCCTCCTGCGTGTGTGCAGAGGAAGTACACATCTGAACACGAAAGGAGCGAGAAGATAAAGTTAGAGATGAAGGACGGATTCCCCAAAGCAGTCACTTGTCCCCGTTTTCTTTTTACGTCACTGCTGACGTCATTACTCACACTAGTTGCCTGAAGAGGCACGTATATCGGGGGAAAAAAAAAAAAAACCTTTTAAATCCTTCATATCTCGGCAAATACGGTACATAGAACTATAACATTTTATTATGTTAGTACTAGCTAATTTTATCGTTTGTATGCCATCTTTTAGCATTTTAGCTGAGAAATTATGGCGAATATTCCAGAAAAATTTTGCTAATTAACGTAAGCCAACTGCAGGAGCTTTGGACAAGCTTCTCAAGAAAATCGTTAAAACATGATATCAAAAGAATACCAACCAGGTAGCGGTATTAAATTTGGCCACCAAACAGTCCTGATTTAAATCCTGTCGATTACGGCCTTTGGGAAAATTTGTCAGAGAATTTATCGGGTCAAATAAAGAAATGTCGCTCATTTACGACAGTTTCTGGAAAAATGGGGTGAGCTACCTACCACAAGAACAAATAAATAAAGCCATAGATGAGTTCCGTCCGAGACTGAAAAAGGTTGAAGTTCGTGGTAAACATATCGAGCAGTTTTTTTAACATCAAGGTAGCACCATATGTGAGTACTTTGTAACTTTTTATCTGCATATACAATGCAATAGTGTAAATTGAGAATTTCCAGTGGCATAAAGAAATGTTCAATAAATCAGTAATTTTCATGTTTTCTTTGAAATCCGCTCACCGTAAAGGAAATTTACTTAGCTGTGGGATGTGAAAAAAATAATGAAATCTGACCATAACTTTGGATTTTACAGCCAAAGTTCGAGGTCTCCCTTCTTTTTTTGCCGACCCGATATTATATACATATATACACAGGGCGTCCCAAAAAAATGTATACACACTTTAACAGCTGATAGCTCAATTGATGTTTCTTTCTTTCCAAGTTAAACCCATTAGAATTAATAATGGCAGTCAGACTAAGCTTTGAACAAAGGAAATTCATTCTAAAATGCTACTGGAAGTGTGAAAACGCAGTTGAAGTGCAAAGACAGTTTAGGAGGGAGTTTCAAACAGATCCACCAACGCGACTTACCATCACTCGAATTAGAGATACGTTTGAAGCCGATGGAACTGTTCAGAATGTCCACAAGAAGCGTTCCGGAAGACCACGGACATCGACAAGCCCCACAAAGCAAGAAAGTACTGGAAACGTATCACCAAAGTCCAAGAAAATCTGTGCGGCAAGCGAGTCGTGAGGTAGGAATTTCAGAATCGTCTGTCCAACGCTTTTGAAGCGCTGTCAATGGAAAAGTTACATTCCAAGGTTAGTCCATGCTATTATGAAGATGATCCGGACCGAAGAGTGGAGTATTGCGAGTGGTACTTGGCACGATGTGGATGTGGACTGGACGAAGGGGTTTCGTAGAATACCCTCCGCGTTCACCAGACCTCACACCACTAGACTTTTTTTATGGGATACTTAAAAGACAAAGTCTACGCTATAAAACCTGCAACAGTCGCTGAATTGAGAGCAGCCATTGAACGAGAATGCACACAAATACCAAACGAAATGTTTCGTGATGTTTGCGATTCAATTGCTTCGCGTTATCAGCAGTGCCTGGACCAGAACGGACGTCAGTTTGAAAACAGGCGTTGACAAAACAATTAAATAATGTCTGTAGATTCTATTACATTTTGAAAATGAATGAAATGTATTTTAATAAACACTGCCTTTATAATTATTTAAAGTGTGTATACATTTTTTGGGACGCCCTGTGTGTGTGTGTGGTGTATATATATATATATATATTATATATATATATGAAAATTATTTCACGAAACACGTGAAAATATTATGATGAATAAAACCACGAAGGAAAGGAAGCACAGAATGGTGCTCAAGCGCTTTCGTCTAATGACATCCTCAGGAACACTGAAGTACATAAAGAGTACAGCCTATATATAGGTTACAGAAAAAAAAATATATATATATACACATATTATATATATATATATATATATATTATATATACATACAATAAACGGAGAAACAAAATTAAAGGATTGTAGGCGGGGGGCACAAATTTATAAGGAAAAACTATCGATTTTTAGCACAAGATTAAATGAATTGTTTCCAATGTTATAAAAAAAAAAAAAAAAAAATATATACAAATTTATACTGGAAATCTGCCCGGGTTTTAGCACACTGCCCTTTTTGTATATAAAAATTGAAAAATAAAAGTTATTCGCGTGGCATACAAGTTTACCAAAGATTTAGCGTTCTACCTTTCTTATCTAAATCTGTTCTAAAGGAATTCAAAACAACAGGATCGAGTTGAAAAAGACCTTTGCTTATGTTGAAGTTATTTGTAAGTTGGATAATGGCAGACTCAAGAATATTTCTATTAACAATGTTGCTAGAGTGAAATAAAACTGAAGCATTATTCCAATCAATACAGTGGGATAACTCTGACAAATGGACAAAAAGGGCACTGGACAACTGTCCTGTTCTAACGGAATATTGATGCTGTTTTATACGTGTGTGCAAATCCTTTCTCGTCTGACCTATGTAAAAGGAATCACATTGTTTACAACCAATTTTATAGATAATGCCTGAATTATTGGTAGGGCTATTTTTTACTATGATATTTTTCACAATATTGTTATATGAAAATACTACATTAATATCCAAAAGTTTAAGTACATTAGCAATGCCTAAAAAGGCCGGGAAAAATGGAAGTACGAAAACATTTTTTTGACAAAGTACGAGTGTTATTATTGACACGATAGAAAGCTCGTTTTGCCTTGTTGAGACAAGATTCCATAAACGCAGATGGATAACGCAGATCACTTCCAACATCGTTGATTTTTTCTAATTCGGCATCGATGTATTCCGGACTGGCGATCCTAAGGGCGCGGAGAAACATTGAAGAAAAAAATGGCCTTCTTAGTGGGGGTGTCATGTCCCGAGTAAAAGTGTACGTAGGACAAATTGTTTTTTTTTTTCCGATAGATACTAAACTTAAAACCTGGGCTTTCCCTATGTACACGCACATCCAAAAATGGGATTGAATTGTCTTGTTCCACTTCTAAAGTAAACTTAATGGAGGGGACTTGATCATTTAACTGAAAGAGGAAGTTATCCAGGTCACGATTCATGGGCCAGATACACAAAATATCGTCGACGTACCGCAACCAAGGGATGCCCACCCCTAGGATTCTCGGAATGTAAGTAATTTCGAAAAACTCCATATAAATATTGGAGAGGAGGGGCGACAAGGGGTTGCACATGGCCATCCCCAAAACTTGTTGATAATACTCGTTATTGAAAGTGAATTTACAGTCTTTGATGCAAAGCTTAATAAGTTCCAAAACAATGTGTGAAGGTAGTGGCAGGTCATACTTATGTAATTCTTGGGAGAGAAAGTCAAGCACATCGTCAATCGGCACTTTTGTAAACAATGAACAAACGTCAAAACTGATCAATCTATCGTTAGTTTCAGTAAGTGCATTATTCAATTTTTCAGTAAGATCCATGGAATTTTTTACATGTGAATCCGAGATAGTTCCGAGAATGGGGGACAAGACTTTGACAAGCCATTTGGAGCATGACCTGCCACTACCTTCACACATTTTCTTGATTTGTACTTCTTTATTCATTACTGTATTTCTCTAATTCATCTTTTCTAATAATGACTTATACACTATGACGTCATAAAATAACTTAATTCTCTTTACGTTTCCCATACCTTGTACACTAAATCACGTGCTTAGTATATGGACATCTTCCGTATGCAATGTATGGTAAATTCTTTAATAATAATGTTGTGGTGTTATGTAGTATAAACATTATTATTCAACCATATTCATCCAAACGTCACATTTTCCGGTCATTAATTTCCCTTGATCATTATCCTATATAAATTTTATTAAATATTCATTTTTACTCGTGTCAATCTATGAAACGCAAAACTTTAGGCATTCGTTCGAAAACGCAAAAATACGTTCTCGTATTATTTTTTATTATATCACCTCCCGCATTGAACTCGAAAATGCTTAGTTGTTATCAAATTCCGCGAACTATAGCATAAGTGAGCGCTTCTAAGATGGAAACCTCCTGTCCCTCTGATTTCAAATTTACAACATATAACAACATATTATTTCGTATATAAATTATCTCGTATGTGCTCATGTACTTGTGTTGTACTAATAACCATATATAAAAACACTAAGAATGGTAAACGACGTAATGTACTTCAATGAAACTGTAATTAAATGTAATGATTTAATATATAATGTAAGAATGTACTTTAATAGAAGTGTAATTAAACAACAATAAGTGAATGTGAAGTAATCCATAATTGTAATCGTAATTGTAATGAACCAAAATTAATACGTACTCAGTCGTGTACTTAATTTGTACTTATGTACTATTACGAAATGATATCGCCTTCAGAAATGAAGATTCGGCAAAAATATACGATTAGTTTTTATTTGGAATCTTTCAAACATCTGATCATGTGTTTAAAAGGGGGAAACTTAACCTTCAACTGTCTTCCCCCAAACATTTAGGTTTATATTATACATGTATTTGTAAAATTATAGCACTTCATTACGACCCTCCCTTGTTAGCAGCCTCGCGCGCGAGGGGGGCAGAGGCCCCTTGCTTCCTTAACTTAATTTTTTTAGATTCCGGCCTGAGCCATGGTCGAAAGAGGTCGAACCTCTACCCTTGTAAATTCAGAGCACTAACTGTAAATTTTTAAGTAGTAAATTAGAGTAAGAGAAACTTTTTATTTTTCCCCTTGAGTTGGGCTATCTTCAGAAGAACTTAGTTAAGTCGATAAGTTATAAAAGAAAAATCGATAAGTTTAGTACCAAGAGCAAGTATCAGAGTATTATAGAAAGAGAAGAATTAACAATTGTCGACCCCATAAAGAGAGAGAAAAGAATTAGAATGTTATAGAAGAAATATCCGTTGCTGCCTCCTAACTAGAACCCCCGTCGATCCGAAGCACCCAGGGCCATAGACGGAGGGGTTAACATATATATATATATATATATATATATATATATATATATATATATATATAAAATATATATATATATATACACACATATATAGAAATATATATATATACAATTATATCTATAATATTATATATATGTAAAAAGTGAACAATGAACAATTCCTACACCATCATTATATGAATTCATTGTCCATTTTTACATAAGAAACCAAAAATCACATAAGCGAGTTTTGGATAGAATTTCGATTTGTACGTCTTTATTCATTCCTGTATTTTTCTAATTCATCTTTCTAATAATGACCTATACACTATGACGTCACAAAATAACTTTATTCTCTTTACGTTTCCCACTCTGTCTCTAATTCGTTCTTGTAAATCTTCCTAACAATGATTTGTACTATACGTAAAAATTCAATAACTGTGACGTCACATTTTCCCGTCATTTATTTCCCTAAGGACTAAACACACTATAGAAGTCATTATTTATATGTTATGTAGCATAAACATTATTATTGAACCATACTCTTCTTACATTCATGTTCTTTCTTGACCGCTATCCTTTATTAATTTTATTACTTATTCATTCATCTACCTATTGTCTACTTATGCCCTATCAACTTATCAGTCTGTTTACTCGTGTCAATCATGAAATGCAAAACTTTCGCAGTTCGTTCGGGAACGCGAAAAAACGTTCTCGTATTATTTTTTTCATTTTTATTTTTAATTATATTGACCTCCCGAGGTGAACTCAAAAGAATGCTTAGTAAGATCGAAATTCCGCTCATCACAGCAGAATTCGAGCGCCTCAAAGATCAGATGCCTCCGTCCGCTCTGATTTCAAATTCATAACATTATAACATATTATTTCGTAAATAATTATCTCGTAAGTGCCATGTACTTTG
>JAJOZX010007793.1:0-25000 GCA_023014485.1 Bathynomus jamesi
ATATAATAAAAAAAAATATTAAAAAGGTTTAATAATTTTTGCATGTTAAGTAGAAAAATCATACTCTTTCGTTGAATGTTGATAGAATTTGAATGATTTGATATTTTGACAACAATTAATTAAATTCGACTAACACAATTACTCAGTATTCATCGAATGAAAAAAATATAAAAAATATAAAAATTGAAAATAGAAAATCAATTATAAACTATAATGAACTAAACATATACTGTAATATAAAAAAAACAACCTAAATGAGGTTATGTTCATAGTACCAAAGGAATTAAGTATGGTTGAACCATTTCTCTGGTTGACACGGTTGAACCGGGGTTGGGGTGTTACAATAAAATAAAAATTAAAAAAAACAGTTTGGAGTACTACTTCGGGGGAATTGAAGGACTAAGCGGGGGGTATAAGTTTGAAATTGACAATACGTCTTTCGTGAGCACTTTGCTCTTTAAAAAAAAGATTGCTTGTCACACTACTTAGAACAAAATTAAGAGAGTTCAACAAACGGAGGGACGGCATGTTCCTCATATACATTACAATAATCAAAATCGTTACAACCTTTGTAAAAAACCGTTTTGTTACAAATAATAAAATACATAACTATATATTTATATAGCAACAATGCATGAAAAGGAAAAGACAAATCGGTGAATTTCCTTCTTACAAACAAAAAAAAGGTTAACTAAAGACGGAAACCGGTCAATTCAGGTTGAATTTATTCTCTTTTACAAAAAAAAGGTTGAATTAAATTCTTAAATTACTTTTCTTAAATTAAATTATCTTAAATTCAAAGAAAAAGTTGAATTCAATTGAACTGCATTGAAAACTGACTTGGGACTCGTAATAAAACTGACTTGAACTCTATCAAGTATTCTGAAACTAACTTGAACTCTATCAAGTATTCTGAAACTAACTTGAACTCTATCAAGTATTCTGAAACTAACTTGAACTCTATCAAGTATTCTGAAACTAACTTGAACTCTATCAAGTATTCTGAAACTAACTTGAACTCTATCAAGTATTCTGAAACTAACTTGAACTCTTATCAAGTATTCTGAAACTAACTTGAACTCTTATCAAGTATTCTGAAACTAACTTGACCTCTTATCAAGTATTCTGAAACTAACTTGAACTCTTATCAAGTATTCTGAAACTAACTTGAACTCTTATCAAGTATTCTGAAACTAACTTGAACTCTATCAAGTATTCTGAAACTAACTTGAACTCTATCAAGTATTCTTGAAACTAACTTGAACTCTATCAAGTATTCTTGAAACTAACTTGAACTCTATCAAGTATTCTTGAAACTAACTTGAACTCTATCAAGTATTCTTGAAACTAACTTGAACTCTATCAAGTATTCTTGAAACTAACTTGAACTCTATCAAGTATTCTTGAAACTAACTTGAACTCTATCAAGTATTCTTGAAACTAACTTGAACTCTATCAAGTATTCTTGAAACTAACTTGAACTCTATCAAGTATTCTTGAAACTAACTTGAACTCTATCAAGTATTCTTGAAACTAACTTGAACTCTATCAAGTATTCTTGAAACTAACTTGAACTCTATCAAGTATTCTTGAAACTAACTTGAACTCTATCAAGTATTTTTGAAACTAACTTGAACTCTATCAAGTATTCTTGAAACTAACTTGAACTCTATCAAGTATTCTTGAAACTAACTTGAACTCTATCAAGTATTCTTGAAACTAACTTGAACTCTATCAAGTATTCTTGAAACTAACTTGAACTCTATCAAGTATTCTTGAAACTAACTTGAACTCTATCAAGTATTCTTGAAACTAACTTGAACTCTATCAAGTATTCTTGAAACTAACTTGAACTCTATCAAGTATTCTTGAAACTAACTTGAACTCTATCAAGTATTCTTGAAACTAACTTGAACTCTATCAAGTATTCTTGAAACTAACTTGAACTCTATCAGTATTCTTGAAACTAACTTGAACTCTATCAAGTATTCTTGAAACTAACTTGAACTCTATCAAGTATTCTTGAAACTAACTTGAACTCTATCAAGTATTCTTGAAACTAACGAACTCTATCAAGTATTCTTGAAACTAACTTGAACTCTATCAAGTATTCTTGAAACTAACTTGAAACTGTTTTCAAGTATCTCTATAACTCTATAAACTCTGTAAACTCTCTCTCTCTCTTAATTTGCAAGTCAATTTAATTCAATAATTTGAAAAAATTTGCAAACAAAAATATAAAATGTAAACAACATTTCATTCTAATGTACGCGAAGGTACATAAAATAAAATTATTCTATACTGAATATAATAGTGACAATTAACTCTGTGACAATAAACTTCTGTGAAAATTCACAAAAAAAATGTATCACTGGTGTCTGAAGTGTTCACTGTGTTTTGTGTTAATTCTGGCTCCATACTAAATATTAACTGTTAATAATACTGAATTTTCAAATGTTTTAGAGATTATTTAAAAAAGAGTTTTGTACTTAACAAGATTCCTACGGCGAAATCCTTAGAGACGTGTCCTGAAGACGTGTCTTGCTGGCCACTTGTTCTTGGATGAAAACTAGGCGTGGAGAACTTGGAGTCGTGACGCACCGGTTCAAGGGTGGATGTGACGGACTAGAAGTCGTGACACGCCGGTTCAAGGGTGGATGTGACGAACTAGAAGTCGTGACACGCCGGTCAACTGGGTGTTGGTTCTGGTTCCAGGGTCTGGAAGACTGGAAGAATCCTGGAGTCGTGAAGATCCTGGTTAAAGGGTCGCCAGTTGTTAACCCCTCCGTCTATGGCCCTGTGGTGGTTCGGAGTCGTCGGGGGTTCTGGTTAGGAGGCAGCAACGGATCTGTTACTTGCAGTAGTTTCTTCTATACTACTCTCCGAGTTCTTCTTTAGTGGCTCGAAGGATTCTGAGAGGCTTATTGAATTTTTTGAGGTTTCTCCCCGATTCGTCTTGTAACTTATCGGGAGATTCTAATGACTAAGTTTTCTGAAGAGAGCACGGCTCGAAGGAGAAGATAAAGACTTTTTCTTACTGTGTTTTACTCCTAAAACTGTTACAGGTAATGCTCAGCCTCGTAGTTGGAATCAGAATAAACATGGAAGAAATTGGTGGGGTTTATATACCCCGATTCTACTAACATCATCATTATTAAATGTTGAAGAGGCTGCATTATTTTTGCACAATATTTGAAAATAAAGTAAATCTTTTAGCTGTGTTAAGGTTTAAACGAATAAACAAGATATTTGAAGATGAAGCCATATTTTTATCTTAAATTGCATATTTTCAGATCTGATGTTATCATGATCTGCCAAGTTAACTAAAAGTGGAAATTGAACTATGCATCTTTACACTAAAATATGCATGAGTAAAGGTTTAAGATTTACAATTAAATGCTTAGGCAAGACATGACTTCATCTTTTATAACGAAGAAAGAATGTATACAAAACATGACATGGCAAAAGTTACTCAGGATTCATTATTAAGCTAAATCTAAAAAAATTATTATGAGATTTTAAAAAACAACAGGTCATCAATTATTTGGGAAAGTAGAAAGCACATCAAAATTTATTCCAACGGAAAAATAATAATAAAAAAAATAACAGTATCGCCGATTCTACATTCCTTATGGCAACATAATGTCGGGTCGGACATTGAGTACACTGTAATTTTGGTCTACTGTAACTATGATTATAATTACCAATTAATTTATTATCGTTAACTACAATTCCATTAAAGTACATTGACTACGTCATTTAGTACATTACATCATTAAGTACAGTTTCATTAAAGTACATTACATTATATTAAATTAAAGTATTACAGTTAATTATAATTAAACAGTTACTATAATTTTGTTTTGTTACAGTGTTTCATATTAATAGACAATTAAGATGTTAGAAATATAATACAAAGTACATGGGCACATACGGTATGGTTGAATAATAATATTTATACTACATAACATAAATAATGACTTCTACAGAGTGTACAGTTTTTATTATGATGTTAAAGAATTTTCATACATTGAATACTAGAGATATGATGAAGGGAAATTAATGACGGGAAAATGTGACGTCATAGTTATTGAATTTGTACGTATAGTACAAATCATTATTAGGAAGATTTACAAGAACGAATTAGAGACAAAGAGTGGGTATTAATGACTAAGAAGTACAACTACGGGTTCCAATCCTGTTATATGCAATGTGTATGCATAATCTAGGGACGAGGGTGAGATGCAAGACAATCATAATTAATTATAATAAATTCTATAACAAATGGAAAATGGATACGACTAAACCATAGAAATGGTAGATCGTAGGGTTGTGACACAAACGAAAATAGAAGGCTACAAATAAAATTTGTATCCAAACTCGCGTTAAGCGATTTTGGTTCTTATGTAAAAATGAATATTGATTATTCGTTGTTCATTTTTACATATATATATATATATATATATATATATATATATATATATTATATATATATATATATACATTTAAACTGCAAACATGCAGTATAATTAACGTAAAGAACGACGCTTGAATAGGAGAATATTCCGCGTAAGATGAGAGCGAGAGAGAACGAAACAAATGAAAAAATGAGGTAACCACCCGGGAATCGAACCCGGGATCTTCCGATTGCCGGTCAGATATGATAACCATTACACAACGGGCCTCACTCAATCAAATGCCGTAATTCCTCTACATACGCGCATAAACCAATGCCCCAAGGGGGCACCTTCCGCATGCCGTACATTATATACATTTAAACTGCAAACACGCAGTATAATTAACGTAAAGAACGACGCTTGAATAGGAGAATATTCCGCGCATGAGAGCGAGAGAACGAAACAAATGAAAAATAAGGTAACCACCCGGGAATCGAACCCGGGATCTTCCGATTGCCGGTCAGATATGATAAGACCGGCAATCGGAAGATCCCGGGTTCGATTCCCGGGTGGTTACCTCATTTTTTCATTTGTTTCGTTCTCTCGCTCTCATCTTGCGCGGAATATTCTCCTATTCAAGGGTCGTTCTTTACGTTAATCATTTAATTAAAGCATTTATTAATCAGCCAGAGCCAGTTGGCTTAACAGTCAGTTTGCTTAGAAGGCTGAGAAATACATTGCTTATTATTCCTCCGTCATCTGTCTTAGAAAGCTGATAGCAATAATTAATTTAATTAAAGCATATATTCTTCTGTCATCTGAATTACAGGGTTGAGCTACCAGATAGAAATAATCATTTAATTAAAGCATTTTATAATCAGCTAGAGCCAGTTGCCTTAACAGTCAGTTGGCTTAGAAGGCTGAGAAATACATTGCTTATTATTCCTCCGTCATCTGTCTTAGAAAGCTGATAGCAATAATTAATTTAATTAAAGCATATACTCTTCTGTCATCTGACTTACAGGGTTGAGCTACCAGATAGAAATAATCATTTGATTAAAGCATTTATTAATCAGCCAGAGCTAGTTGGCTTAGAAGGCTGAGAAATACATTGCTTATTATTCCTCCGTCATCTGTCTTAGAAAGCTGATAGCAATAATTAATTTAATTAAAGCGTATATTCTTCTGTCATCTGTCTTAGAGGGTTGAGCTGCCAGATAGAAATAATCATTTAATTAAAGCATATATTAATCAGCCAGAGCCAGTTGGCTTAGAAGGCTGAGGATTACAGTGTTTATTATTCCATACAATGGGGATATATGTATACAGCTAAATAATACACACACACACACACACACACACATATATATATATATATATATATATATATATATATATATATATATATATAATTATATATGAATTTTAACCATTCGAACAAAGCATATCAATGGTTTCCGTAAAGCTTAATTGAATTGATTTGTTAATATTTTTAGAAAGACATTAAGCCGTCACGTTCCTTTCCTATTCTGTAAAGTGACCATATGACCTAAATATGACCGTAAGGAGTGCCCACCTTTCGCCGAATATGATTGTAGTAATGACAGACAAAGCCCCACTGTCCCACAATAGAAATATGCAGGTGTCTCTGAGAGCAAATGTAAATAAAAAAAACTTCGAAATTCCGGCATACTTGAATGAACTGGTTTTACCAACATACGGGTCTGATGCCCCACCCAGACCTGTTGGCGGTCTGCCAATCACCGTCCAGGAATACCTGAATGAGCTCGTTCTAAAGATGTCTATAGCTAAACCCCGCCTACCCATCGTGGCTCCTCCCATTCATTGCTCGTGAAAAGGGAGCGTTGCTCTCGGATTGGTCGAAAAAGCATTATCCGTAAACCAATAGGCAGTTAAATCACGTTTGTGGGTGATAACATATGCCCCTTATAAATGGGACACTTCAACGCTTAGAGCCAGTTTCTCCGGCTATCGAATCCTGCAAAAATGGCGAATATCTATAACTCTCCCGAGCTGTTTTTTGAAGGAGATCGCGGCAGTCATGCGGCAGTGTATCTTTTCAGTGTCACAGATAACCGCGAACTTTTCTCGTCAGAGCATTGCTGAAAATTGACGAACTGCGCGAATCCACAATCAATTCAATTGAGATGTAAGTAGCTTATATATATACACATATATGTATATTATATATATGTGTGTATATATATATATATATATATATATATATATTATATATCGTAAACACTGATGAGATGTCATATTAAAGGCTTTGAAAATTAATTTGTGCTGCCTTCCATTTATATTTACCTTTTAAATGTGATCAAACTTAAAATACCTTCGTTTGAAATAAATGCGTTTCAAATTTAATTTTCATTCTCATATATATATATATATATATATATATATATATATATATATATATATATACATATATCGTAAACACTGATGAGGTGTCATATTAAAGGCTTTGAAAATTAATTTGCCCTGCCTTCCATTTATATTTACCAAAACGAGTTACCGCATCCAAATCCATATTTATTTTAATTACAGGACCGCCACGGAGTTAGACCGTGTTATAAACACTTTCGGCGAAAGGAGAGCGAGTGCTTCGCCGAGCACCCCACCCAGCGATCCCGAATTTGCAGATGAATTAATGTGAGTGTTTTGACCCGTATAGTATTTTAAAAGTAGGTAGACTTTTCTACAAGATAAATTATGCTCATTGATTTATCCGGCTCTTTTCTCGTTTATAATATAACCTAACGTTTCAGTGTTATCTTATAAAGAAGCCATAATTGCAAAGCATTTTCAGTTATTCTCTACATCTTTCATCACTATTTCCGTATATATATATATATATATATATATATGGTAGGTTTTTAGAAACGAATGCACTTTATATATATATATATATATATATATATATATATATATATATATATATATATATATGGTAGGTTTTTAGAAACGAATGCACTTTTAAGAAGTGCATTCTTTTTTAAAAATAATTTTTTCTTTATTTTACAGGAACGAAACGGAGTTAGAAGAGATTATAAAAACTTTTGGAGAAAGGGTGGCGGACGAAGTGGTATCCACACCACGCTGCGAATCAGATGTCATGGTGTTGTCGCACAACTCATCCGAATGCGCTGCCATCGCAGAGATTATGTAAGTACTTTTTAGGATATTAACAAAACAACATTATTTTCATTTATTAAACATGTACAAAAAGGGGCAGCGCCCAATTCTTTATTGTTACAAATGTATATACAGATTTACACAATATAGAGCTTACAAATTACAGGGGGTTGCAACATGTGGGAATTTTTTTTTATGTCTGCATACATATTTATCGTTCATATTTGTCACAAATCGAATAAATTTTAAAAATTCACAAATCCCTTCCCACGCGACATGTGTAAGAGAAACAAGATACAATATAGCCCACATGTTTCACTGTAAAGGCTTTGAAATTGATATGGGGCTTAAATTATCTCAGGCACACGTAATTGCGCGATAAAATTTACAATTGTCGAGTCATGCCATGGGGGGAGCCCAAGTGAATCGAAGTAATAAATTCTGTCCTTAGTTTTAAAATAAATCGCAAACCAGTGAATTCCATCGCCACCCGCAATGTCAGTGTTAACGATGGCCCCGTGCCAGTTTCTCGTGCTAGGTGGCTTCATTATTTCATTCTTTGCAAAATCCCCGATAAATTTGGAACGCGCGAAACAGTCACTTTTCATCACTCTCTGGAGTGTATTTGCGTCCATTTTAAAAATCTGTGCTTATGTTACGGAAACGGTCCAGTTCTATTAGGGCCTGTGTTTCTAGATACATTAGTCCACTAATAGGCGCGTCTGTAGGCTTCGCGAAGTCCAAACGTACTGAAATCGCACCGGTCTGCTGAGGGTTTAAATGGGTACTTACGCTAGCAGTCAAATCAGGCGTAACGTCAAATAAGTAAATATTAAACTGTTCCACAAGTTCTTTCTGTGTTAGGCCGATTCCAAGTTCGTCACATCCCTGTGTTATGGGCTAAACTGCTGTATGCTCTCGCGCAGAGCGGGAACACAGCATCTGACGAGTAGTTCATATTCATTGTCCCACCCAATGCGACGCCATTGATATATAAAATTATATTTTTAAATCCAAAATTTTCAAACTTCAAGGCACTCTTTTTATAATCCCCATTCGTCGAAGCGTGGTCTTGCATCCCATTTAAAATCCTTTTAGGCAGTACTCCAAGAGCGATGTTTTCTATCTGTTTCGATGCCAATCCTGTGGGGATCGTGTACAGCTTGATCTGTACCCTGTTAATTGGGTATTTCACTGTGGTGTGTAACAGTTGTTTCTCAATTTCTATATGTTTCGCGGAACTTAGCTTCACTCGGCGTATACGCAAATATGCCTCCATGATATGGATCACAACAGGTTTCGCGCCTTCTTGGTCAGCGCCCAGATTTATACAGATCTCAGGGCTCATGCGGGTGTTTCAATTTCATATCTACCCCGTTCATAAGCAACTTCTCCTGGAATGTAAAGTCCGTGTGCAGGCGTCCAAAACATTCATATATCTTTTTTTTAGAATTTTTTAATTTATCCTTTATACTACCCTCATCTTTAGTGTGGTAATACCCCTCGGCAGATAAAAAGGTATCCTTCGCCTCTTTTGAAAAGTTGGACATTTTCCAGATACGATCGTAGGTGATAATACCCCGTGCCTGCCGAGATGTTAGTCTGATTTAAATATACGTCACACTGGCTGAATATGGTGTGCAGAAAGTTTGTTTCGGGGTATGCAGCATAATTATCATCGCAATCCGTTCCATCAGAATGAGCTATGCGTAGTTTAGTATACATGTCCATACAGCCCGGATCAAAAAAGTATTGGCCTGAGCTGGGTATCAAGAATTCTATAGGGGCACTTGGTGAACTAATCGTGTTTAAAGGGTTAATTGTAATAGTCACTGTGCTCAATAGATACTTGAGTTGGAGGCAGATCAAAGAGGGATAGCTCCGATTTACAGCACTGTGAACTGCAAGGATGAATGAAACGTGCCATGGTGAGTTAGAAACAGTGCCCCCTCCCAGGACGAGTATCAGTCAATCTATGAATCGTGAGAGTAGCATCCTCAGTTTATATCAGTTAAAAAAATGATCGGTCACAGGTTTCATACGCTTAGAACACTTCCTTTTTGGCACCCTTTTACGTTTAATACCACGGGTCCCCTTCTTCCTAACAGTTCTCTTCTTTACACCACGTGTTGGTACCCCCTTCTTCCTATCAATTCTCTTCTTTCCTCCGCCACGCATTTTTCTCTTAGCATCTTTGATGATTTCATCCCGTGTACGTTTTAAATGTTTTTTTTAGAGCTTTAGGTTTAGTTCCCGCGAGCATTTCCTCTGCTGCGTTAAAACCTGTTTGTAAAACCTTCCTCCCAAGGTACCTAGCACCCCTCTTTAGTAGTGGTACAGCTGTGCGCAGTATGGATGAAAAAATGGAACCAAGTCCACTGCCACGCTGGTATCTCACCCCTCGGTATACCGTGAATGGTTTCCTGGACATTATAACTCAGTGCGCCGAAAGTGTAGTCTCACTGTTAAGCTCCCGTCGCCGAATGAGAAATTTTTACCCTCAATCGTTCTTATATATATTGAGATATTAGTTATTAGATTAGTTGAGACAATCACATAATGGGGTCTGTCATATGTAATACTCAAGCTCCGTCCTCTATGGTTGGGAATGTGCGCTACGCGCAACAGTCGTGCCTGGGTATCCCCAACAAATTGGTGTTCCGCTATATTGCTGTAAATATAGCACATGTCTGGAGGCTGAGAGCTTACATCCAATTTCTCCATCTTCAGCTGATACACTAAGTTGGACAGCCGATACACTAAGTTGGACAAGTTATCCGGTGCCTCGTGACAGGTGTCTCTTTGGAAGGCTGCTCGATAACGCCCCTCGGTTATAATTTTGAACACTTCCGTCTTTAAGATTTCTTTTAGCCTTTGATTTTAGCATTAGAGTATGTGCAGTGCCTCCTCTGTTTACGAATTCGTATATTAAATCATTCGTAAGGTGCGAGTTTTATAAACATATGTTTGTCTCTCACAACATCCTCAACCGAACCATAACGCCCCGGTCCTAGTGTCACAGTTGTACTGAAAAACTGTGCGACCTTAGTCCGGGCTATACGTATAGTTTCATCCCGAGTTACCCCCCCGGCTTTTGCACACTCATCACAGTTTCTAAGAATTGTAAAAACGGCATCTTTATATTCAATATTTAAAAAGACGGTCGTGGGAGTAAAACGGCAATTACGGGTGGTCCCTGGGTATAGGACCTATGTCCCTCTCAGGGAACCACCAGTTAGTTCGCCTCAGCATACGTTTTGAAGCAATTTATGAAGGGGTGCGGGGCTAAGGAGATCCCCCATCCCCTACCGATGTTGGAGGTGGAGTTTTGACACGACCAACCGTTTCACCTCGGGGATTCGCCTATGATTCCAGTTTCTGGCTAGTAGTCGGGGGGAAAACTTCTCACCTATCTTTTAGCCTATGGATAGGCCCGCCGGGGATCGCGTATCTCCGGCCGGTATAGGGTCCCCCGAGTCGAGGGTTCGCCGATAAGTCCAAACGTGGTACGGGACAACCTGTAGATTTTTGCAGACGAGGCATGTAGCCGCGTAAAGTAGCTGCTTGTCGCCGTTTAATTAAGTCTCGGTTCCCCGGGTTCCTATCGAAGTTTGGCCGTGTCAAGAAGCACCTATGAAAAGGGAAGGCCGAGGTGATCCCAGCCCGGCCCCAGACCCCTCTATGACCTATGCGTTGACTTATAAGTAGCGCGGATAGGGCCTATGATTCGGCCAAAAATTTTCCATCAATGTAACTAACGCCTAGTCGCGCGGGAGACGCCTACTCCCCGGTGCCTACGGCGGCCGCTAAGGGGTAGGTTCGGCAATAAGCTCGAGAATGAAGGTCGCATATTGGGCTCTAAAGGCGCCGAAATCTCGTGAGTTTCAATAGGTAGGTAACATCTATGCGAGGGGTGAGCTTGTGAGTTTTAGTCCCGCCCTTCTCACGTATCTACCAGTTGAATTAATCCCCGTAGCAATGTGAGCCAGGAGTCTACCTAATCGAAAACTCACAACTTCCTCATTGGGTTGTGTAGATCGTATCCAGCTGAATTTCACATATCCCCACTCATACGAATCACGACCCAATTCAATGGGCCATGGAGTTCTGTTACAAAATTGGCTAGTGTATTGTTAGGGTGTACAGACAGGGATGATGAGGACGGGACGTGACGTAGAAATGGTTGGGGCCATGCTGCATACTAATTAAGCTTCATGACTGCATCAGCTTTTATATAGGTATTGAAGCTTTCTGGGTAACCTAGCCACTTCACCAGGTACATTTTTCTCTTTCCTGTACCTTTGGTTGCTAAAATTTTCTCAATTTTAAACACATTTTTTCCTAAATTAAATGCCACTTTCTGAAGTTCCTCGCGGTAAAAAACCGAGATTTCTTCCCCATTCAAATCTTCAACGTAATACATCATTATCTCGCCTTTAGGCCTCATAGCCCTAACTTTAAAAATCTCGCGTGTCCATCCTTGCTCAAAACCCTTCGCGAATTTATTTCCCGAACGTGACAACCTTACATAATCATTGATTTTGAAACGCACAGATTGTGGTGGTGGTGGTGGTGGTGGTCCATCACTTCTCGGACGCCTGCCTCTTTCTAAAACATCGTTAGGCGTTGTACCGATCGTACGGTGGTGTGAGCGGTTGTAGGATGAAGCCAGTGAATCGAGAACGTTTATATATCTGAGCGTGCTTTTATGTGTAAAATAACGGTGCATGCGTTCCTTTATGGTACGTTGAACTCTTTCAGCTAAAGATGCTTTATGTATAGAGTTGGAAGTGTAATAGCTGATATTAAACTCTGACAACATGTTCTGAAAAGCACGCCCTATAAATTCTTTCCCCATGTCCGTACAAAAATAGCCTGGAATCCTGTTTTCTTTCAACATCAGTGTTTTGGTTGCTTTAGCGACTGTTTCAGGCGATTTATTTTTCAGGGGAACTAGCCACAGGTATCTAGAGAATACATCTATTATGAATAGGATGTAGCGGTAACCATCGTTGTACACCGAATATCTTTGCATGTCTGTTAAATCTGCCTGCCAAATAGAATCAATCGAAGCGGCTGTTGTCTTTGCTGTTTTAAACCTTTTTCTCACCGGTTTATGAAGTGTGTAAGCATCCTGGGCACGCAAAAATCTCTCAACATCCTTTTTCCTTACACCATAAGTACCTCTGTACAGTCTATTAACGCCACCATAGGATGCTGGGCTAGAAATGTCATAATAGTGCTTACTTAATACGTTAGCCATTTGCGTATTTTAGAGGCACGTGGATAAGGTTGGCCTTCTACTCTCTTCTTTCTTCTCTTCAGAGACACTGCAGCTGTTGTGGGTGAAGGTGTACTCAGTTGTGACACGTGCGATGCATGCTCCAAGTCTTTTAACCTATTCAGATTACCTATCAATGTTTTGGGGACATTTATTTGCTGTAGTCTTGCCTTAATATGCCTCCATCCTGTTGGTGATGGCCTGTCCCACTTTATCACCAGATCATGAACAATATCAACGATATTGGACCCTTGCACCCTTGATCCATCAACAATGACCTCGCCTGTGTCTGCCCACTGTATGACGGGGTCCTCACTCAACAGATTATAAAGACTTAACCCTTTATTCCTCAATGTATGGGGGAGGCTGTTTTTTAGCACATGTTCGATGTGCTGTGTTCCGCTACTCTTTGGTTGCTCAGGCCCTGCACCATCCCTCACGGGGAGCTCTGTAGGATGTTTATAATCTTCGTACTCGTGAAGAAATTTCTGCAAAGCCTCTTGATACAAAACCCTTTTCTCATCAGGCATCTTTTCACTATTTAATAGGGATAGTAGCTCACTCTCCATTCTTTTAAGCCTACTTTTACGGGGCTCTAGAGCAACGTCTGGGGTCCTTTGTAATGAAGCATACAGCTCGTGCGGGATCACAACCACCTTCTTCATTATATTAGTCTAGTCAGTAAAGGACCCAAAATTGAAAATAAGATGGGTAGGAACGAACCGCCTCTTTGTACAATAATACGCCTTTTCTTACCCACAGTCTGACTTTTATGGGCGAGCGTCGTATTATGTTCTTGTAACGACGTAAGCGAGCCTTCTGACAGGATTTCATTGGAACATTACATTTTATAACATTGAGGCAGATTTCGCAGATGCATTTTAAAAAGTCAGAGTCGATATTTTTAAGCATCTGCTGCAACGACCGAGGCAGTCGTTGATAGATTTTTATTAATTCACGGTATTTCTTTAGCCTATTCATCATTCTGGAATGTACACGGTTTCAGGCTCGTTTGGAAATATATTCGTTCTTAGAAGCACCCTAAACGTGTTTCGCGGGTGAAGGTCACAAAGCAAATATCCATAACGTTGCTTTGTGACCTCTTTATAAACCTCCAAAAACTCCTTACGCTGACTCGGGAACATTTGACTGGCTAATACCCAATTTGTGACACATCTCTACGTTGAGCGAATAAGACTAGATATTGCGTATTTAACGATACATCGCGCATGTATCTATTTTTGAAAAATAGATTCTGATTGATGAAGAACACGCTTATGTTAAGGTGGTGGGAGAATACTGTAAATGTCTCGGCAAACGTTTTATCCATCTCCAACATGAGGTCGTCAATTACGATGACTGTATGTTCATTTCCCTTTAGTGAATTAACGTCATAGACCCCCTTATGGAACAAAACATCGTCCTGGTACTCGTTGAACACTGATTGGTATGTCGAATAGCACCATATAACTTTATGCACAAATTTTGAGAACATTTCACCCTTTTCTTTAATAATTTTAAGCATAAACACCGTTTTACCACATCCTGTAGGTCCAGATATAATACATGTGGATGGGCTCGTGAATCTGAATTTTTCTACAGCATCCATTTCTAACACGTCACACCCCTAAGTGACTCATTTACAGAATATCACAAATAACGAGTTCTGCTCCTTATATTTTGTTTTCTTCTTCACAGAACCGTGAATGACGACGATGTACAGCCCACCATCATCGACATCACGGGTGAATCCATTGGCCGTGCATCTACAGGGCCCATACCCTCAACGGCGGCACGCTCAAAGCGGCGACACGCTGAAGAGTCCTCCACGTCAGGTATAAAGCGCGCGAAATACGCGCCGGTTGATGGACAATCCGCGGTACAACCCCAGCCCTCAACGTCTTACGCTACCAACCCTACATCAGCTTCCTCGCCCCTTGTACTTCCTCCACAGCCCCCACCCGTTCTGTAGAGTCTGCTGTAATAGACCCCCAGCCCTCAACGTCTTACGGCGCAATCCCCACATCGTCCAATATAGGCACTCGTCCATCCTCCTCAGCGGTGACTCGTTCTGTTGAGGATGATATAACGTTTGAGTTGGTGCGCTCCGCAACCCCGACCCCAGCCTTGACTAGAAATCGGTATATAGTCAGGGTTGACCCTAGATCCCTGTATAGCAATGGAATTGAGCGCGGGCTACGTCGCGTTGTAGAGCGCATTGTAGAGTTTGCCCTTCAGAACCGCGACGAGCGTGAAGTCAGGACGAGTCTGTCCTTCGGTTTCGGCTCAGATGATAACGATGTAGATGATTTTTGGGTGGTAGTGCCATTTAGACGTTTGGCTGCTGAGGATATAGATTATATATTAGCGCGTATAAAGCAAGCCGCCCAAAGTAGTATAGCATTCAATATGGACAACTTCACGGTAAATATTGACCGTGTATTCCGTGTTGCGGGTCATAGTACCACCGTATACTCTTAACTTCAATTCTCAGGCTATTTATAGAAGGCATATAAACGTCGATCGTGGTTGCGGCTTTATAGCAGTAGTCCTAGCACGTATGTTTACTGTACAAAACACGACCCAAAAATTTGGTTGCCTACGATCGTGGAGCGTGCCCGTAAACTAGCTGTAGACTGTGAACTTGAGTTTGACTGTAATATGGGTCCTGAAGAACTGAGAAGGGTAGAACAGAAAATGAATGTCCGTATAGTGGTATTTGGCCTGGATGATCGTCGTAGGACTGTGTATGTTTTTAAAAGCAGTGTGAGAGATCGTACAAGACCCCTACTTATTTTAGGACTGTCAGGTACAACATATCTCCCCATCCGTAATATAAGGTGCCTTTACGCGAGTTATGATAAAAGTCGAAAATATGGGCGACATCATGATTTGTGTAAGGGGTGTCTCGAGTTTGCAGATGATGTAGTGAAACATTGTAAAGATTGCCACATGGTATGTGAGCAGTGTAAAAGCCCCAAATGTGAAAGCCGTGTAGTTGAAGCTGAGAAGAGGGATTGTAATGTGTGTAGACGCACATTTTTCAACAATAACTGTTTTGAGCTCCATAAATCAATTGGCACGTGCAGGAAAATGAGAATCTGTGAATGTGGCATGTTTCACACCTTGAATGGTAGCGGAAATTTCAAGCACAAGTGACGAAATTCACTGTTCTACATGCCATGAGAAATATAAGGCGGATGGCGTAAAGCATGTATGTTATATGAAAGACGCCAAGCCTAAAAACAAACCTTGTATAACTGTATACTACGATATAGAAACATATACGAATGCCGAAACCAAAGAGGTAATTCCGCATTTACTTGTGAGCCAAACTATCTGCGATGAGTGTATGGATATCGAGTGTGGTGAGTGCCCCAAATGTGGTAAACGGACAAACGTTTTTAAAACGAATGTCCACGATAGCCCTGTGAAACTATTTGTGTCCTATATTGTCAAGTTAGCCGACAAGTTCAAAAAAATGACTGTATATTCTTGCCCATAACGGGGCAAAATTTGACACACAGTTCCTTTATAAGGAGCTGCTTGAGCACGAGTCATCTGAGATATTTACAGGTGATCCCTTGAAAAGAGGAAACAAACTTATACAGATGCAAATAAGAGGTAATGTGCAATTTAAAGATACTTTATTATTCACGCCTTGTAAATTAGCAAAGCTACCCAAGGTGATGGGGGTAGCAGCTGAAGTATCAAAAGGCTACTTCCCTTACACATTCCTCACTAGCGAGACTTTAATTACGTGGGGCTACCTCCACCCAAACATTATTTTAACTATGAATGTATGAGTGCAGATGAACGTGAAGACTTTGATCGATACTACAACAGTTTTAATGAACGTAATCCTTATAATATAGCTGATGAATGTGAACGTTATTACGTGAATGATGTACGAGTGCTTAGAGTATGTTTCCAACCTTTTAGAAGAATGTACATAGGTCGTTTCAGATGCGATCCGCTGCAAGTCGCAACCACCATCGCTTCACTATGCTTTACGGTGTTCAAGAATAACTTCATGCCTAAAGCCACCTTAACCATTATTCACAGAAACATCCCCCGCAGTTACGGCCACAAGGCTATTTACTGGCTCATACACCTACAGCAGCAGACAGGTGTATACATAAAGCACGCCCGCAACACGGGTGAAGTACCCATTAAGATTAATGGTCGTGTTTTTTGGGTTGATGGACTAAGTGAAAACCGTGTCACTGGTGTGAAGACTGTGTACTCCATTAACTTTCCACCTACGGAGGGCGTGAAACTTCACTACTACGACTTCTGTTCTTTATACCCATACGTGATGAAGAACAACCCGTACCCCGTGGGTGCTCCTGAGAAATTGGTGGATCCTAGCCTGCCCTCCATCAATGAATTTTCAAGAAATTTGAATGATCGCTACTTTGGGCTCTCTTTCGTAGACGTGCTCGCCCCTCGCGAATTATGGATGCCGATCTTACCCGTCGGCATTGACCATAAGCTCATGTTTCCCCTGTGCGTGAAGTGTGCGGAAGAGAATAACGGTAATTGTAACCATACACCCCACCAGCGTAAGATCAGAGGCGTATATACGAGTCCTGAGCTGGCCCTAGCCGTACGCCATGGGTATAGAATACTGAAGATACATGAGGTTTGGAGGTTTCAGAAGCTACCCAACCTTTTCACACCGTATATAAACGCATTTTTGAAGGATAAGGTTGAGGCATCAGGGTATCCGCGAGGAGTTGACACCGAAGATGAAAAGTCTGCCTATTTTCAACGTTACCGTGAGCACGAAGGTATACAACTTGAGCGCGCCCAAATTGTAAAGAATCCTGGCAAGCGCTTTAGTGCAAAGTTGTGTCTAAACAGCCGATGGGGAAAATTTGCACAGAATACTGGCAAGGGTAATGTTCATTTGGCACAAAGCTATAGCGAAGTCTGGGATTATGCCAACGCACCCGATAAAGAAGTCATGGAAATCGTGAATGTAGGTAATACTTACATAATAAAGTACAACAACACTGAATTGGCCACAGATACCTCAAGGGTTACAAACATTCCTGTAGCCAGCTTCACAACAGCCTACGCCCGCATCAAACTTTGGGGTCTATTGCATTCTCTTGGGCAGCGAGTCTTGTATGCCGATACAGATAGCGTGATATTCACAGCGAGGGAGGGTGAATACATGCCTGCAATTGGTGAATTCCTCGGCGAGCTCACTGATGAGATCAAGGATGGATATGGGGACAATGCATACGCCGACTCTTTTGTCTCAACAGGACCTAAAACTTATGGGGTACGGGTGAGGATAGGGAATGAAACGAAATATATCGTGAAGGCGAAGGGTATCACGCTTAACCAAGCGAATCAGCGGGTCGTTAACTTTGATTCGCTGAAGGATCTAGTGTGCTTGGACGATGATGAGGGCGAACGGCCTCCCCAACTAGTTGTAGGCACCCACAATTTTCGGGCGCAGAAGCTGGGGGGCGTGAAGGAACTTAGGGGTACTAAGGTGTGCCGTGACACCTATAGGAAACGTTACCAGCAATGTTCCCTCTAAGGTGCGCGCGTGTGCGCGCGCACACGCGTTGTGAAACCTGCGCACACAGCAAAATAAAATGCGCACAGGCTCAAGCGTATCATGAGTCACGACAGTAAATGAAGTAATTTAAAAAAGTGCAGTTTAATGAATTCTATAAAGAACAAATTAAGAAACCGCTTGAAAGAAAATCATTTGGACATGCTCATGCGAATTAAAAGTTACCTGAATGATGACGGATGTATTAATCTTCATAGAGTTTATTTGGAATGGGCAAATGCTAAAGATCGTAGGGAGAAATCATAATCATACTTAAATGAAAGGTACTTTCATTTAATGTTATTTCGATTACATTTTATTTTATTGAATTTTATTATTTTTTATTTTATTCCTATTTTGTGAATGGATAAAATCATGTATTAATCTTGATAGTCTATTTTAAATTGCTAAATGCTAAAAACTGTTTTGTGAAATGATAACTAAAATAGTCATTTTCAATTAATGTTATTTTTATTTTATTTCTTTATTTTGTTGAATTTTATTTTACTATTTTTTATTTTATTTATATTTTTAGAATGGATAAAATGTTTTCTTTTTTAAAAATATATAATATTGCACAGTTTCTTAATATCCATTTAATAGTACCGTAATGATCAAGCTATCACCTTATGGAAATAATATTTATTAAGTATTTAATATTTATATATATATAATTTTGAAGATAATAGCACTCAGAAAAGTTTGCACAATTTTTCACCATGAATCTAAATGTATGCACAACGAAAATTTCTTGCGCACACGGACTAAAAAAAATTAGAGGGAACATTGGTTACCAGTTACCTGGTACCTATGATACCGTACCCTTCGGTTACCATAAACTTTGATGGGTCTATTGCTAACTTATTTATTGCAGGTATTTCTAAATATATACATACTGATTATTTCGTTTATTAAATAAATCATGCATAGACTTGTTTCACTTTGCATGTGTGCGTATGTACAGTAAAGTTATGCCCCGCCCACTGTAAGACCGGGGACGTGATTCATCCCGTAGCCTGAGCAGACCTCTGTCCCCGCGTTCTCAGTTGAACTCTGTATACCCTTCAGCTCAGACGTGTATTCTCTCTCGCGTAGAAGAAAATGGCCACCTTTAATATCGCGTGTTCAACATTTATGAAGTATTCAGTAAAGGGCGTAGATGTAGTGGATACTGAAAAACTCCCTATCCCAGCCTCCTTTGACTCTTTTAAGGAAGCATTGAATCGTGCGAAGGGTTAGGCTATTCAAATACTCTACGGATATTCTGGCGAGGGGGTTGTAGGATTTCGCAGTACAGACGATGTACTGAAGTATGTTGTAGAACTAGGCTTTATAAAGACGCGTGCACCACGTGGTAGAAGAAGCGGCACGCTCAGCAGCTAAACAGCAGTTATGGGTAGTGAGCCTTGTGGATGAGTGGTATGATAAACGGTATTATATCATGCTACACCATGTCGATTACTCATACCCTACGACTGAAAATGTGAATCTCGTTATCATGGACAATCTTGAGTATTTTTACCACTACATCAATATATATATCATGATGAGGTGTGTAGTGAGGTTGTAGCTAAAGGGTTATGTGAGTTTTTAACAGATTTTAGAGATGAGTATCGCCTGTTAAATAAAAAGCCTAAATATGAACACATGTTTCTCTCTAACAGCGCCCCGCAGTGTGAAGATATTTAGGAGAGATAAAACTATAAAATGTGCCTAGTTCATGAAATTTACCCTGAGGGAAGCTGTCTGGTGCGTATTCGGGGGAGTGGTAGTGATAAAACGTTAAAACCGAAATTAGTTCTTGTACCGGAAAATTTCTCAAAACGCCTACCCAGTATAATGGGATACAACAATTCATGTTGGGCCAGCTCCGCACAGGTTTCATTAGATTATGGTGCGACTCGCACCTCACGGATCATACGGGTTCGAACAAACCCATGCACGTATCAGGGTGAGCCAACCGCCCATCGAACCGTTCCTGTCTGCCTGCGTGCCTCACGAGGCTCATAGTCTCCTCAGAGCTTGCACCGAGTGGATGTGCCCTAGTCATCTCGATGAACATGATGGAACTCCCTTTGAGAAGCATTCTCAACGCCTCGTACGACGTCTCCGTGACGAAGTCGTTGCGTGTGTTCAGGCGGGAAACCGGCACCATTAACTGTGTGCTTGAAACGAACAGTAGACCTGCGAGCAAGCGCAACGTTATTTATTTAAATCTTGAGGAGATGCATAAAATCTTCGCGGTAGTTGAGAGGTGGGCTGAGGACCACTATAAAAGACCAGCTGACGTAGGCATAATAAGAGAGATGATTAGTGAAGCCTCCTCATATACCGTTGTTTGTACATTGAGTGTAAATAATAACCATGCGTTGATATACGATTGATGTGGAAGAACACGGCTGATAATGACGTTCTTGTTCCTACACGAAACCGTTTTATCCTCGACAGAATGTTTGAGATCGTCGGATTCCGTAAGCTGAAGCCTATATTAGACACACGTATCTCAGACATGATTTATTTTGACAAAATACTTGAGTACGCTTACACCGCTCTGCTCGACGGATTTGTTGAATGTAGGAATGCGCAGGGAGAGAACGGGCTAGATCTGGATGCGTATTTAAAAGGCTTAGACTTCGAAATATCCCGAGCTTTGGTACAAAATGCTTGAGGTACAGAGCTGAGCTCGCCTACACTGTCCACCCTAAAGAACTGTACCTCTATATAGTAGATAGCTGCCGTTACGACTTGGAAGATTATTTCAATTGCTGCTATGCCGGGTGAAGAAGAGTTCACGATTGAAAAGTTCGGTACGTTAAGAAAAAACCCTCGATTGGAAAGGCATGATTATAAGCTTGTATTTAATGACATAGTTAACGATGACGTTTTTGCGCGTGCTTTTGATTCCGTTCTAGTGACGCTTAAAGACAACTTACCTGCTGAGTGTAAAGTGGGTACAAAAATAGTGTTGAATGCTATGAAAGCCATTTACATTGAACATAAACCTCCGTATCAGTTAAGCGGTGAGTTGATGCTTGAGCGGTTTTCCAACATCGCGCAGAGTAATGCCGATGTTGATGTAGCATCAATCAGCATTGAATTTACCGTTTTGTACCGTAGTACGTAAAGACAATATATATATTTTTACTAATATTTTGCTAATACTGCGATTTGTACGATTATATATAATTAATATAAATATATATATATGTTTCTAATATTTGGTTAATACTATGTTTGTACAATTATATATAATTAATATAACTATATTTTCCCTGTGCTAATATTTGATATAACTATATATTTTTCTAATATTTGATTAATACTGTGCTTTGTATGATTATATATTTTCCATGTTTTGTACGACTATATATAATATAAATATATTTTTCTAATATTTAGTTAATACTATGATTTGCATGATTATATATTCCCCGTTCTATTATTTGATCATATATATATATATATATATATAATATATATATATATATATATATATATATCCTATTGTATATATATATATATATATATATATATGTATATCCTATTGTATATCCAATAATTAATAAACAGAACGTTGTAATGGTGTTTTATTTATTCCCTGAACACGTTTATATCATTTTTTAAAACAGAGTAATTGAATAGATAAGTAACGAGGCTGACAGCTCAGCCAACTGTAACATAAGCTTATTTAAAATAAATAACGAATCTGGCACCTCAGCAACCAACTGACCGAATAATAATTATATATGGCGTTGTCTGGCAACTCAGCCAACTGGCTGCTTAGGGGCACTGTAAGAGGCCGGATGATGGACGATGGATCCATATGAGCTCGGCAGTCCGCCGAGCAAAGACTCTCCTCTTCCTTTCTTCCTCTCTTGCTATCTCTTTCTACTCCTTTGGGGGGTGAGGAAACCCCTTCCTCCCCAAAGAGGCGCCCTTAGGATAGGTATGCCCCTTTTGGGGGTTCAGCTTGGGGGAGAACTCCGCCTCCAAGTTGCATGCCCCTTGCAATCCCATTTTGGGGTTGGCATCAAAGATCGGCACTTTTTTTTCTGCAACAAAGGGGGGGGTCGCACTCTTGCAACATTACGTAATATTTTGCAATTGCATTGCACTCTCCCTTTTTGACACCATACTACTTCTATTATGACTTGATCCCCTGGATCGAGAGATTCTATCTTTAGTTTTTAATTGATAATTAATTAGTTTTAAATTGATAATTATTAGTTTTGTAAAAATTGGTTGTTGCTAATGTACAGGCAATTTTTACATAGTGGAGCCACCTCGATGGGCCGAAGTGGCCCCTAGTGTGCCCACTATAAAAATTTCTCATGTTCTTGTGGTTCGGAACCCACGTAAAATTGTAGGTCCCCTCCGCCACCACGGAGGACATGCGCAATACACAATTACGAACGCACTTAGGTAGACCAGCCATGAGTGGATCCTAGGGTCCTTGTTGGTCTGAAACATTATAACATTACATTATAACTATATATATATATATATACATATATATATATATATACATATATATATATATTTATTATATACACATATATATATATATACACATATATATATATATATATATACACATATATATATATATATATATACATATATATATATATATATATATATATATATATATATATATCATATGTCCCACAAAAAAGTACACCCAACTTTAGATTGTTATAATGTTATAATGTTTCAGACCAACAAAGTCCCTAGGATCCACTCATGGCTGGTCTACCTAACTGTGTTGGTAATCGTGTATTGTGTATACACATACGAGGAAAAGTGTAGGTGTGGCTGTAAAGACTGTACAGTAATGTAGAAATGTGTGTGCACCCATTATGGGTCTCCCATTTAAAGGTGTTTGTGGGGCAAGTGAAGATCATGAGTTTTTCAATACCTCACAGTACTATGGGGGGCACCGCTCGGCAGAGGAATCTCTTTAAATGGGGTGTGTAAGGACAGAGAGTATCCCCTAACCCAAGACGCTGCCTCCCTATATCCCACAACACTTGTGTTGAGCTGTGGGATCTATCCCCACAAAGCCTTAATTTTACTACCTTAAACTATACCCTTTCTATCAACATGCGCGTCCAATCGATTCTTAAACATGTTTATAGACGTGCTACTAATTACTTCTACCGGCAAACTATTCCAGCTATTTACTATTCTATGCGTAAAAAAGTTTTTCGCAACTGCTGTCTCGAACCTTCTACTTGTCAACTTACACCCGTTATTTCTAGTCCTATTATATTGAGATATTTCGAAAAAGCTATCTCTATCTACGTTATCAAACCCATTCATAATTTTGAAAACCTGGATTAGATCACCCCTTAACCTCCTAGTCTCGAGTGTAGTCAATTTTAACTCTCTAAGCCTATCCTCGTACGACTTTGACCTAAGAGACGGAATCATCTTAGTTGCTCGTCTTTGAACTCTTTCGATTTTGTCTATATCTTTGCGCATATGCGGATTCCAAAATTGGACCGCGTACTCCAAATGGGGTCTAACTAATGATTTATAAAGAGGAACTATAATATCGCGCGATTTGTACTCAAAATTTCGAGCTATAAAACCTAACACTTTGTTCGCCTTATTGACCGCCGCTGTACTTTGTTTCGCTACTTTTAAATCACCAGTGACTATAACTCCTAAATCTTTTTCCTGCTCTACGCTTGTTAAATCTTTCCCTGACATACAGGAGTTAGACAAAATAATATGAACACCTTGATAAATGGCGGTTTTTATTCTTAATATGGAGTTGGTCCTTCTTTAGCGGCAATAACAGCTGCAATGCGTCGGGGAATTGATTCATACAGCTTTTGGACAGTGGCTAGAGGAATCCTGAGCCATTCTTCGAGCAAACCCTGCTCCAGTTCCTCCAAAGACGCCGGCGGTGGGAATCGGCTTCTGACCTGCTGCTCCAACTGACACCACAGATGCTCGATAATGTTAAGATCCGGGGATTGTGGAGGCCAATCCAAGCGTTCTACTTCACTAACATGCTCTTCAAACCAGTTTTTAACGACCCCAGCGGTGTGGATTGGTGCATTATCATCCTGGAAGACGGCGCCGCCATTGGGAAACAGCGTTTGGACCATGGAATGGACCTGGTCAGCCAATATTGACAGATAGACCTGGGTGTTAACCCTACCATGCAGTACTACAGCTGGGCCAAGAGTATTCCACGATATTGCTGCCCAAACCATCACAGATCCGCCTCCATGCTTAACGGTTGGGGTCAGGCAGTCGGGGTCATAAGCATCTTTAGGCTGTCTCCAGACGTAAACTCGACCGGAACATGGAAATAGCGTAAAGGAGGATTCGTCGGAGTAGACTACATTCTTCCACCAGTCCATTGACCAATTCTTATGGTCATTACACCATTTTCTGCGCCGCTCAATGTTGATGTGCGAAAGGAAGGGTTTGGCAAGATGCTGGTTAAGCTCTGCAGTCACTTTTGGAGCTGTGGTCTTATGGTTCTTTGTCACAATGCGCTTTAGCACCTGGCGGTCTCGATCACACAGCTTCTTCTTGCGTCCACTATTGCATTTGTCGGTGCTTGTCTTT
>JAJOZX010007793.1:35000-105000 GCA_023014485.1 Bathynomus jamesi
TAAATGATTGCATGGATGCACATAGAATAATTGATGTGGCCTAATAATAATGGATTGAAATGCTTGCACAAATATCATTTATATATAAGAACATTATGTGATGTTAAATGATTACGTCAAGAGGATATTTATTTAACACACAAATATATGACTTGAACATAATGACGGATGATACGCGGAATAACGGTATAAAAATTACACTTGAATTGGATGACAGGCCTACTGCGTTCTTTCACGAGAGTTAATTGGAACGCTTAATTACGCTTGGGGTATAGTCTATCGTTCGGCGGTAAGCTGATGTAGGCTTCACCAGAGTACTTAGAAAAGGATGCACTTATCTTATGGTGACGTAACCTTTGTTGAAGGCGGGTTGAAAACGAACCTATTACGCAGATTGGAGTTGTCGTTGTCCGTTAAGCCTCTTGAGATGATGGATGTAGGCTTCGTGGAGGCCTGAGGTGATGTTACTTCTCGAGGTGCAGGCTGGCTTTATGAGGTGCAGGTGTCGGTCTGGGATGCTGAATATATCTCGAGGAATGTAGAGAAACTTGAAGGCCGACCCGGCAAACCGCAGGCCCGAAATGATTCCGGTTGGGCCTCGAAGGATTGCTTCTGCAGGTGGTCTGTAGATCTTACGTGAAGACAAATTGTAGGCCCTGAAGAAAGTAGCGGCCGTGGCCCCCGGCCAGAGGGCCGGAAAGCGGTTGGTGGACGTTCGATGGTGAGCGTACGGGTGAGTGAGAGTGAGTATAAGTGGAAGCTCCTTTTATACCGTAGGCCTGTGACGTAGACTTCACGCCAATTCTTAAGACGCTTTGTCCACGCGTCTTTTAGTTGTTAACGGTTTTCGTTCGCTCCCATTGGGAAGAAATAGACGTTCCATTGTTTGACTCTTGCCCACGTGTTTTTTCCAAGTTCTTTGATGATAGCGTGGAAGTAAAGGATCTGTCTATTTGTTGGTCTATTTCTTGTCGATCCGCTACAAGTAGTTCCCTCTCAGAGACGAAGGAACGATACTAAGAAGAAATACCATTCTGTTGGGAGACCTGATGAGGCCACTCCGAGATTTGACGCTTGGCCTGGTATGTCGTGGAATTCCTGACGCAGGAAGGAGTGAAGGGTTCGTTTCGGAGCGGGGAGATGCTCGGAAGAGGAGGCGCTGTTGTATGGGGTGGGGTTCCGCAGGGGAGTGGGGGTGAGGTACGGCAGGAATGGGGGACAGTGAGGAGCGAACGGAGGAAACGAGAGGGGCGGGGGGACTGTGTTGGAGGTCGAATGCTGTGCCCGTAACTCGTCGCGTGGTTGTTCTCGTTGAGGTCGCTCCTGCCGCAGGGGTTGGGCTTCGGCAGGAATGTGGTGCAATGAAGAGTGGACGAAGGAAACGAGAGGGGCCGGGGAAGTGTTTGAGTTCGAATGCTGTGCCCGTAACTCGTCGTGTGGATGTTGTCGTCAAGGTCCCTCCTGCCGAAGGGAGAAAAAGAAACGTCGTTCGAGTCCACGAGCAGCAGGAAGTAATCCACGGAATGATGCAAAGAGACAGTTGATGAAGGCAGGGGATCGCCACCCCTGTGCCTGAAGTGTCTGTTTTGCGTGGATGCATGTGTGCGCTCTGCTCGTTGACTGGGAGAATGCTTTCTTTTTAGGCCTTCCCGTAGGGATGGGGAAGGGAAAACCCGTCGTGCTTACGGAAAAAAAATTCGCTGATGCAATGAGGCGCGTCACCAGATTTATCGCCAAATGATTTACCGTACAACGGCCGAGACGGGACCGTTGAATATTTTGGACGAGGTGGTGACGAAAGAATGCGCCGTTTGAAACGAATTTGGGACTGACTGCAGCGCTGGGGGGATGGGGGGGGTGTTATCCTGAGATGTTCGGTGAGTTTCGTGAGTCCCTCCACGATCCGTTTGACGGCGGAGCAGGACCCAATGCCAGTGGTGGCTTCTCCAAGGGGTCGCCGCGCCCCTGCCGTCAGGAGGCAGTGAGACTCGACTCAGGGGGACGCACTCGGGAATTTGAAAGTTGCGGTGATTGTGCCGCGGCCCATGACCGCGAGGCAGTAAGACATTAGTTAATAACGTACCGCGCGGAACGAATATCACTGTTTGCAAGTAGGCCTAGTTAATTTCACTGAATTTATGAATACAGTACGTACATATAAATAATTTGATATGGCTGCAGAAAATCACATTGAATTTATGAATACCGTATTTACATAGAAATTATTTAATGTGGCTGCAAAAAATGAAATGGTCAATAATAGCTAAGCACAAGGATCACTGTGAATAAATAACGTAAAATAAGTTCGAGTCACTCCAGGGTTACACCAATTTATAGTGGACCTAGTTTTAGCCGTTTAAGGTGATAATGATTTAATTGTATGAACTGATTGATTAAGGCAATGACTGATTGATTATTAATGATAGGCTATTTGAGTAGATCCACCATACTATTGGAAGTGACCGAAAAGGCAGCGAGGTCACCAGCTTGGGTTTAAACCCAAGCAAATTAATGTTAAGGTTATAAAAGACACCTTATGGGTTTTGTAGTTTATTATGAAAATAAAGCCGTTATTTATTCACTGTGATATAACAAAGAATTGACAGTAATTAATCGTTAAGTTTACGTTATGCTTATGACATAGACTTAGCTAATAAGATGAAATGAAATAGCTTGATTGACACGTAATTAATATTGTACTCATTAATGGTATGTAAATTGCATGCGATATGGAACATTGAATGGGCCTAGTTAATGATATAAAGAATGCACGTGCGTCTGGTACATTGAATGGAAAAACATGACACTGATTAAGTAGGCTAAATGATTGCATGGATGCACATAGAATAATTGATTTGGCCTAATAATAATGGATTGAAATGCTTGCACAAATATCATTTATAAATAAGAACATTATGTGATGTTAAATGATTACGTCAAGAGAATATTTATTTAACACACAAATATATGACTTGAACATAATGACGGATGATACGCGGAATAACGGTATAAAAATGACACTTGAATTGGATGACAGGCCTACTGCGTTCTTTCACGAGAGTTAATTGGAACGCTTAATTACGCTTGGGATATAGTCTATCGTTCGGCGGTAAGCTGATGTAGGCTTCACCAGAGTACTTAGAAAAGGATGCACTTATCTTATGGTGACGTAACCTTTGTTGAAGGCGGGTTGAAAACGAACCTATTACGCAGATTGGAGTTGTCGTTGTCCGTTAAGCCTCTTGAGATGATGGATGTAGGCTTCGTGGAGGCCTGAGGTGATGCTACTTCTCGAGGTGCAGGCTGGCCTTATGAGGTGCAGGTGTCGGCCTGGGATGCTGAATATATATCGAGGAATGTAGAGAAACTTGAAGGCCGACCCGGCAAACCGCAGGCCCGAAATGATTCCGGTTGGGCCTCGAAGGATTGCTTCTGCAGGTGGTCTGTAGATCTTACGTGAAGACAAATTGTAGGCCCTGAAGAAAGTAGCGGCCATGGCCCCCGGCCAGGGGGCCGGAAAGCGGTTGGTGGACGTTCGATGGTGAGCGTACGGGTGAGTGAGAGTGAGTATAAGTGGAAGCTCCTTTTATACCGTAGGCCTGTGACGTAGACTTCACGCCAATTCTTAAGACGCTTTGTCCACGCGTCTTTTAGTTGTTAACGGTTTTCGTTCGCTCCCATTGGGAAGAAATAGACGCTCCATTGTTTGACTCTTGCCCACGTGTTTTTTCCAAGTTCTTTGATGATAGCGTGGAAGTAAAGGATCTGTCTATTTGTTGGTCTATTTCTTGTCGATCCGCTACATATATATATATTATATATATATATGTATATAATGTATGTGTGTATATATATTATATATATATATATATATATATATATATATATACACAAAGGTGGGCACCCGGGCCTCATAAAGGACCGACGGTCCCGGTCACGGTCATTTCTGAAGATAGGACCTAGGAACGACTCGGTCCTCGGTCCTTATATATAATATAAGTGAAAAATTTGATTAAAATGAAAAATGAAATTAAAGACACCGGAAATCTTTAATTTTATTAACGTAAATTATAATTAATACAATACATAAGTGATGAAAAAAAGTTATTTTAAATGCTTGAGTTTCCCTTCAAGAAGACTAGCATTTCAAAATGGCTGTCACTGAGCCCTGACCTTTTCGGCTTGAGGACGTCCTTCCCCAAAGAGAAGAGCCTCTGCACGGCGGCACTGGATGGGATAGGCGTGTTAAACTTGATGAACAAGTCCTTCAACGCCGGGCTGGGGAACGAGTCCTTGTTGAAGATGAAGGGTTTCACAGGCCTCTCGCTGAGGAATGTATCCACCAACTTGGTCCCGGTCTCCTTCGTCTTCTCCCCGCCCTCGTAGAGAGCCTCAAAGAAGTCGTCATTGTCCTGGTCATTCTCACCCTCGCTGCTGCTGGTGTCCTTGCCTGAGTCCGCTCTTGCCAGAATCCTCTCCACCATAGACATCATCTGCTTCTTCACCTTGGCCTTGATCTCCTCGACGTCATACATGACGTCGTCCTCCACCAGCCTCACCCAGCCCAATTTGAACTTGGGGTGTAGCGCAGCTGCCAGGAGGAAGTCCATATCCTCAAAATGGGGACCAAACCGACTTTGATCCCATCCCTGACAGCTAATACCAGTGGCTGACACATCTTGACATCGCTGCTTTCCATCTGCTCCTTCAACATTTTGAGAGAGATGGTGAGGGTGGGGAGGAGTGCCCCTATGTACGCCTTGTCCTCCCCTTGCAGGATGTCCAAGGCCTTACAGACCGGCTTCATCACCTCAAGATACTCTTTGAAGAAGTTGATATCAGCTGAAAAAATAGTTAATATTTTAGTCCTGTACTTAAACTTTTTATATTGTACTTTTTACCTTTTCAAAAAGAAAAGTAAAAAAATCAAATATGTATATTGCTCACCAGACGAGAACGAAGGCACCCCAAGAATGTTGCACGTCTGGTGTAGTCCATGAAGCTTCTCCCTGTCTCCGAAGATGTCGACCAGGCGGGACACCCCGTCGTAGACGGATTTCCATCTCGTAACGGTGGGGGCAGTCAGCTGCATCCCTATCTCGGCCTTGATGGTGTCTGAGGCTTGTGAACTTCTTGACTGCTTGTTCCACAGCTCCGTAGCTTTACCAAAGGGGGTCCGGTATGCCTTCCTGTAGGATGGTGAGTTCTTCAGGGCCTTGTCAGCGTCGGAGGTGGCCACTAGGTTCAGGGTGTGGGCGGCGCACCTTGTGTGCTTCGGCAGGACGTATTCAGGATCCTCCGTGGCACCGGCTAAAAAGAAATGTTCAATTTATTCAATAATATATTTGAGTGAAAAGAAAATACCTTACAAGACTTGTAAAAAGTGAAAAAAAAAATCAAGAAATAATAAATAATCCATAATTTACCTTCCAAAAGCGATGCCAGATCCTCAACCTGAACGACGTCCTCATCATCGGGCCGCCCCACACCTTCTTCCTCCTCTTCCTGGACCTCCTCAGGCAGCTCCTCGTCCGTTTTGCCAAAGACACTGCACAATGAAACACAATTATTATATTTTTTTATTTTTTTTATTCAATGTTATAGAAAAAATTAAAAATGTAAAGATTTAAAAGTCAAAAAATTTGAATGAAGGAATTTAAAAAAAAAAATCTGCTTAAATGCCTTGACGAAGTTGCTGCCATTGTCAGTAGTAGTCCTGCAGACCTTGGACTCGATGGCGAAGTCGAAGAGGACCTTGTACATCTCCTTCGCAAGGACCTCGAAGGTGTGTCGTCCGGTGAGTCGTCTGCACGCCAAGACTGCCTTCTGCCTGAGGAGGGTGGCCTGGTCAATCCAGTCTACAGTCATCCCCATGTACGACCTTAAATAAAATGGAATGCTTTGAATTGAAATGTAGTATTATAATTTATATTTTCACAGCATTGTAATAAATTGATTAAAATAAACTCACAGTTTATTAGTTTCTTTTTGATTGAAGTAAAAAGTAAATTAATTAAAATTTAAACATACTTGTGGGCACATGTCCAAGCGTCTGCCGTAGTAGAGACCGACTGTACAGAGTTGAGGACGTCCCTCAGGTGCTGCCTCTTCTCGTCAAACCTTAAAAAGTTTATTAAAAGACAAAAGTAAAGTAAAAAATTATAATGTCATCGCTCATCACTAAAAGAAAAAGAAAAGAAAATACTGTTATCAAGAATGAATTTAAATAGCCAAACAAAAAATACCTGTCTTCAATACGCCTGGTAAGCGTCCTCCTAGACATGGAGTGTTGGCCAGGGACACAGGTGCTAACAAAGTCCTTCCACGAATCGGAGTCGACGACGTCGAGAGGCAGCATGTTGCCCACAAATAAGGTGATCAACTAATTAAAAAGAAATAAAAATATGTTACGTTTCATCATAACTGACTGACATTTGAGTGTAATTTAATGATTATAAATACTTCTAGACAAAGTTGTAAGATTTTTAATTGAATTTACTGACCTTCTCTTCAAAGAGAGCCTTGGTGACTCTGGACGGTCCAGCCATGGCCTCCCGTATAGTCGGCTGAACCATGGTCCTCTGCCTCTTGTCGTCGGGGCGCTCCTGAGGGTCTCCTCGCCGCTTCTTCTTTTTCTGGAGCTCCACCCCGTCCTTGATGCACTGGTCGAACTGGTTCTGGACGTGAGGGTGGCGCCTGGAGACATGTCGCTTGAGGTTGTTTTGGCTCTTGTTGCTTGTCGAGAGGATGTTCTTGTTCGGCAGGCACAGCAAGCACTTGTACTCCAGGTTCTGCTCACACTTGGGGCCCAGGTATTCAAAGTATTTGTCCAGGTACGGCCAGGGATTGCCGGGTTCAGTTCTTCCGCTAGGAGCTCCAGTTGCTTAACTTGAAGTTGAAGCACTAACATCAGTAGATTCTTCGTCTCCTCCAGGTGTTGAAACAAGTTTCAGTTCAGTCTCAGTCTCTTTCTAAGTCTTCTGGAGTAAACGATCCATCTTCTTTAGAACTTCAAATAATCACTAAACACACTAAAATCACTAAAAAAGACCGTCCGGAATTGCTTAAAAATGGACCGTCGCTCCTCACTGAGAAAAGGACCGACTTTCCCGCTCACGATCCTTAAAAAGGACCGAGTTCCTGGAGTTCGGTCCTTTTGGAACTCGGTCCTGCCCACCTTTGTATATATATATATATATATGTATAATTGTATATCATATATATGTGTGTATATATATATATATGTATATAATGTATAATTATACACCTTAACTTAATATATACAAGCAATGCTGCAGCAATCAGCTTAGTCATCATATCTCCTTGGGACAACAATGGCTCTTTCTCTTCTAGATTTTCCAACAGCCCCTAATGATGATGCTTAATAAAATAGTAATGTAAATGTTGCGCTAATTGTATGCCTCACCGGAGCTTACAGTCGTCTTAAAGAATTGACTTTTTTGACGAAAAACAAATACCTTCTTGCATTCTTTATAGGCACAACGAATATGTGATAATCGTTGGCAATTCTCTCATACTAGTTGCCTGCCAATGTATTATAAACTTAGGTTCTGGAAGGTGATCCCCCCCCACCCCCACCCCCAAAATTGTGCTCTGAATTCGCCCCTGGTTGTAACCTAAGTTAGGTCTAAACAGGTTAGAAATTTGGTCGCCCAGTTGTGAAACTTCGCTGGTGCCGTCTGTGATTTAATTAGGCCTTAATTAGTTACTTAGGTAGAAAATTGGTTAGTCCTGATTGGTGATTGGTTAGTACCCAAACCAAGTATCGTTAGGGGTCTATTTAAAGTTAGTCTTGTTAAATTAAATAAGTTGGGTCATTAGGGCATATCATACTCTGGGTTCAGGGTTGAAATTTTGGAAAAACAAAGTGGCTAATATGTATTCCTATGTAAAAATTAATTCTAAGATGGGTTTATTATTTGCAACTTTTCCGAAAAATCTCATTTTCATGGTCAAAATCGCGATTTTCTGATTTGAAGGCTGCCTAACGCAGCCTCAGGGCACCCAAACCAAAGCGCGCAGCTGTTCTGCATATGATTTAGTCTAAAAGCTGCTTTTCTGACCTCATCCTTGCTTTCTTGCGTGTTTCAACACTTCTGGGTGCTGAAAAAATGTTTAGATTTCACGTAAAACTTAAGAATTTTAAGTTTTTCTTCAAAGAAGAGGCGCGGCTCACCAGCTCTACTCTGATCGAGTAGCGGGAGACTTGCCACCTCCACGTGTAGGTTTACACGCCTGTTCTTCCTGGATCTCTGAAAAGCGTGGCCTCATAAGATCTTATATTATGATCTTTTGATGACTTTCAGCTCTTATGGGCATTAACGATGGCTTCAGCCTCTTCATCAGCCACTCGAACTTGAAAGGCTCTTAAGTACGTCCTGCTTCGATCTGAACACTGGGAGCATTTCTCGATGGTGTATCCTGGCTCTCACCTGCCCATCTCTCCTCTCGTGGCCGTACACAGCTTGGGAAGCAGTTGAGACTCCCTGTACAGCTCTCTCACAGGACTGAGTATGAACAGAGAAAGCGTCCACTTTGAGTGGAGTTTTCCTGAGATCCTCGAGCTCAGTCAAGGTCATCTTGCAGGTGAAAATAGGCTCGTAAATATTTTATGATTCCCAGTTGATGAGATCCTCAGGTGAAGTGGCTTGCAGATTGACTTTGGGAGTTTTATGGGGCCTCACTGTCGTATAACCAAAGTCTCTTCCTTCTCTGATCTTCTCTATCTGGCTCACAGCAAAAGCTCTCTGATGCTCATCCTCACTGCACAGGAATGAAGCCAGGATGTTCTCAGGATGTGCGTGGTAAGCTCCTCTTATCACTGCAGCAGAGATGATGTTCCTGACCTTGGTAGTCTGGTTCCTCAGCAGCCTCAGGCTTGAAAAAACGTGTGCAGGACCAAATTTGAGGTGGTGCTTCACTTTGATGTAGTACATTTTGAAGTAGAAGTTAAGGCAGAACTTCACGAGGACCTCGAGCCTCCTCAACACCTCCCCCTTCAGTCCGTGCTCCCTCATCCACAACAGCAAGATGGCCTGTGCAGTAGTAGTGAGACCAGCCAACTGTGGACTGAGACTTCCAGACTTGATGGCTTTGATCAGAAGATAGCAGTTGTGCTAGTCTGTGGAGAGATTTGAATATCTCTACTGGCAGCTCTATGATATCTTCAGTTCCTTCCACTGGTTTGAAGTTGAAGTTGAAGTTGACCTCAAGTTCATTCACTTTCTCAAGAAGTTTTCCAATAGGCCCACTGAAGCCTGACCGGGGAGTTACAGGGCCGTCCAGCTTGATGATTAAGTGCCTCAGGGGGAGCTCGTTCACATGGAGCTGACAGATCATCCAGTGGCACTTGCGACCCAGCATCTTCTCCAATAGGGCTATGGCGCCTCCAGACCACCCCGTGTTGGTAGAGTCTCCTCCAATCATTACAAGGCTCTCGTCAGCTCCGTGATCCAGAAGCCACTCATGCAGGCCCTGAGTGATCTTATGAGCAAGCTTTTCTCCTTCCTCAGGTTCCTCGGGAGTGAAATGGAAAAGGTACTTTCCTTGAGGCTCCCACGTGATAGTGTAATGCTCCTCGATCACTTTGCCAGGATGAAATCGCCCTATCACTTCGTCATATTTCAACACCTTTGTGTTCCTATCCTGCTTGCCATCAAAGAATATCCCAGAGATCTTCTCCTCCTCTGACCTCTGCGTGAGAGCTTCAACTGATGAGGCCATTACTTCCTCCTTGGCCCTCCAGACTTTCATGCCATCTATGGCCAAGTAAGCTTTGTCTTTGGAAAGATGACCGGCCTTGATGAGGTCGTTCAGGAAGCCAGTGGCAACTGCAGCTGCCGGAACATTTGTCACCCTGTACCTCAAAGCTGCTGAAGCTGTCCCTTGGATCTTCATGTAGTTTCGTGTAGCAGAAGTTGGAGTTTCGGCAGGTACTTCAGCGGGAATGTGCATAGGAGCTTCAGTAGCCTCAGCATTGCCAGAGGCTTCTTTTGCAGCTTCTTCCAAGTTTGGCTCTTCGTCCTCCTGAAAGTCTTTCATGAGAAGCTCGTCATTAGTAGCCTCCTCTTTCTTCTTCCTCTTCACAGCAGAAGCTTCTTCAGCCTCCTTCCTCTTCGCTGCTTTGATCTGTCTCCTGCTGTCTTCGAAGTCTACATAAGACATCTGGATTCCTGAAGCTTCGGAAGTCTTCACTCTCTGGTAGTACAGCCACTGAAGGTCCAGTTTAGGAATCTCCACCTCCAAAGGACAGTTACAGTTCACATGGGCCTTGAGGGAGCATCCTGAGCATCCACTCCCCTCTGAGCCGCACAAGAAGATCTGATGCTTGCAAACGCAGACTTCATAGAGTTTATTCAGATCAGCCATCCTCTTCTCCTGGGTAGCAGACTTAACTTTCCCGTTCACAATGTCTGTCATCTTCCATTTCAACAAGATCTTATATGAGAGCGATTTTTCCGTGATTGTCACAGGCGGGGAGAACTTTACATTCAACTTCCTCCACTGAGTCATCACGAGTGAAGCCAGCTCGTCAGTCATCTCTCGGATAGGGTATTTAGACCTTTGGATGTCATGAATGAGGAACTTTTCCTCCTGCAGACGAATCCCTCTCTGAAGAACGGCTCTCCAAGTTGGCACCTCGCTGGGAATGAACTCCTTCCCCGGGCCCACAACATCCGAGAGCTTTGAACCTGACAATTTCCTGGTTTTGGGGGCAGATTCGGCCATCACGTCTAGTCGGTGCTTTTTCTCGCTCTTGTCCAATCTGTAACAAATTCATATCAGTATGTTTAGTGTTCTTTCGCCATAAATATAGACAAGGAATATAATTTTTGGTTATAATCAGGGTTGCCAACCGGCATTTTTAATTACCAAATTAACCTAAATTTGGTAATGAATATTTATTTTGGTAATATAAAACTGAATTTGGCATTGCAAATTTAATTTAAAATTCGTAATAATGGTGTAACATAAGCTTAACCCTTTGTCATTCAGTACCATTTAATTTTAGCGTAGCTTCATTTTTTTACTTGAAATATGAATAGGAGGTGTATATCATTTTTAGCAATCTTTTTTTTGTAAGAACATTTCTAAATGAAATAATTTATGTGTCCATTAGTCAACAAAGGTCTAATAAGGTAATTAGTGGGTAGTAGTTAGTATATCTCTCTCTCTCTCTCTCTCTCTCTCTCTCTCTCTCTCTCTCTCTCTCTCTCTCTCTCTCTATATATATATATATATATATATATATATATATATATATATATATATATATAACAGTACATAAAAACAATCGTAATGAAAAATTTATTTCATGTATCCAATTGGACACACGTGTTATCATAGACAGAAATTTACCCTATGAAAACTTTGTCCATTTCGAAACGAACTTTGAATAAAGTCTTTTCTTCACAGTTATTAAAAATATTACTTAAACAAAGTAAACAGGGAGCTTCCTTAATACTTCTAGAATGAAATTATAGTCAAAACAAATATAATAATGGTGATTAAACTTAGGAAAATTACAAAAACACTTACCGAAAAAAATGGCGTCCACTCACTTCTACTTCACAATTATAACTGGCGTAATTGCTTAGAGCCATCTATTGAGAGAATGTTGAACTTCGCCTTCTGCGTCCAAATGGTTACAAAGATTCAAATGGAGTAGATTTTTTCTTATGTATGTATGTGTTGTTAAAATTCTCGTGTAAATAAGTATTTTTTTAAGATTTTCTAAATCTATAAATCAAAGTTACAAAATATTCCTCAAATGTAACTTTGGTTTGTTGGTCGCCTTCCCTTGTTAACGTCTAATGACGCTATAGTTGGCTGAGAGAGAACGTGGCAGCTTGGGAGAGATTAATCAGAGTAGTAAAGAACTGTTTGTACAAGACCATAGGAAGATCCAGATTAGATTATTATGACCTTGTTACGCTGCTTTCTAACATTCAAAATGCCATTAATTCAAGACCTTTAACTTACATGTCATCAGAAAAGGATTTCATTCCGTTGACCCCTAATTCTTTTCTTAACCCTAAAAGGACGACCGCTACATATTGGTAACCTTTCAAATACACTCATTCATAACCTAACCCTACAAACAATTCCGGCGTTAAAGGGTTAAAATTCATAGTAACACTAGCCTAGCGATAAAAGTCGAGGATAATGATGCCGACGACCCATTGTGGACGCAGGATGCACCGTCACATGAGGATTTAAATGCCTCCTTTAAAATATTAAACGAGAAATTTAATCATTTTAGGACTTTGTGGTACGAATTATATCTGCTCAGTCTTCGCGAATACAGCCGCGATCTTTTCCAGTCTAACTGGATTAACCGCATTAAAGTAAATGATGTCGTCCTTATCAAGTCCCCTTCAAAAATTAGGCCCTTTTGGCAAATGGGCAGAGAATTGAAGCTTTTCATGGGTGACGATGGCAAAGTTAGGAGCGTTCAGCTTAAACGTGCTGACGGTCAGATAACGCATTACCAGATCTGTCATCTATATCCATTAGAAATTTCAATTACTCATTCCGGTTCAAGAAATGAGGTAAATAGTGATTCAGATTCAGATGGACCTCAAAACTCAAATGAGGCCAATAACAATAATAATTCTCCAACATCAAGACCTAAAAGACAGGCTGCTCTTCAGGGCCGGATTTTCCAATAGACAACATAGGCCATTGGCCTAGGGCCCACCAGTAACTGGGGGCCCACTGGGGACCTCCTACAATCCCTTGACACAAACAGTATCATTGACAAACTTGCCATAGAAAAAAGCAGGAAAAAGTCATTTTGAACTTCACATAGTTGTGCTTGCAAAATTTATTATGCTTCAGTTTCATTGTGTTTTTCCATTATTCCTATGTGTAAGATGTACATGATATGGAACTTGATTTACTTTGATGTACTTGATATGGAACTAATTTGATTAAAAATTATTAATGTGTAATGTATTATATTATGTTGTAATTCTTATTGCAAAATTTATTATGCTTCAATTTGACTGTATTTTTTTCCATTATTCCTTTGTGTAAGAATAAGTTGTACATGATATAAAACTAATTTGAATAAAATTATTGATGTGTTACATTGTTGTAATTCTTTTTTTTTTTACATTACAATATTACGATATACTGTATATATATATATATATATAATATTTTTTTGGGGGGGGCACTGATAAGGTTTGGCCTAGGGCCCACAAGCAAGTAAATCCGGCCCTGCTGCTCTTAAGTGTCTTCAACGTCTTAAGGCAATGCAGGAAAACGATTAAAATTAAATTTTTTCATATTGAGTTTTAATACAAGTTAATATCAGGAGGACCACTGCAACAAACCATTTAAAGTGTTTATTGCAGTTCTCGCCGGGCAGGTTGTTAAAATTCTCGTGTAAATATTTTAAGATTTTCTAAATCTATAAATCAAAGTTACAAAATATCCCTCAAATGTAACTTTGGTTGGTTGGTCGCCTTCGCTTGTTAACGTCTAATGACGCTATAGTTGGCTGAGAGAGAACGAGCAGGAGGAATTCTGTCGTTGGACTTGCTCCAGGTGATTTCAAAATTGTGCTGTTAAATATTCATAGTCTTTTGAAGTTTTGTTTATTTAAAAATATTCAAGTGATTTTGTCAAAGTTAGTTATAATTATGTAGTTATTTATACGTATTTTTTCTATTTAGATCATTTTTTAGATAATTTTCAGATTTGATTCATAATTTCAGGAACCATATGGTAAGATTAAATTATTTAACAAGTTTTACACTGGTAAGTGGAGTTTATAATTATAATTTCATTAACCCTGGTCAAGCCAAAATTTCTTATCAAAATTTTCAAATTATTTAAATTCAATATTTAATTATTTTTTCGCAATAGTATTAAACCTGTGTAAGAGTTAAGCAAAGTTAATGTGTCTAAATGGCAACAAATTACGACAAAGGGTTAAAAATATGAGGTTGTGTTCAATTGAATATTCAGTATTTCAACATAGAACAGAAAACCGCAATTTTGAACATGATAACGCGATTTTTGGGAAAAGTTGCAAAAAAAAAAAAACCCTCTTAGAATTAAATTTTACATAAAAATACATATTAGCCAGAGTGGAATTTGGACTCGGAAAAGTATGATATGCCCTATTGGGCCATTGAGTATTACCAGTAACAGAAAACAGAACTTGAGTTTTGGGTCAGTCTTTGAGTGTTTTTCGGCTAATTTAGCTTATTTGGTATAAAGCCTTATCTATTTGCATTTAAGATGGCTCCGACTCGATTAAAAATGTTCAAAAACAAGAGAAGGGCTTACAAAGGACAAATTGCAAAGGTTATCGCCAGTATAAATTCTGTCATCGACCAACAAAATTTAAGCTAAGTTACGGAACAACTTTCTTTTGAGGGGAGCATCAATGATCAGGCCAGGATTATGGCCTAGGCACCATAGGTACTATGCCTAGAGCCTACTAAAATTGTTAAAAAATAAATTTTATATGTGTGGCGACAGACGCCTTCAGATACTTTCGCGATTTCCACTTGACAATAAGCCCACTGTTCCATCGACTCAGCCGCGACCAAGATGACGTCACATCGCGAGACTCCCTCAAGCTTTCCTTTTGTGTCCTGGTCGTCACACTGCGCGCCTCTATCCTCAAAGAAAACCTTAGTGGCACGTGAGATCTGATCATGTAACAACGTTGTAATAGGCCCCGTTAGCCTGGTGTCATTCACCTAACTTTATATAAAGGCTTTCATTTCCTCGCGCGTTATTATAATACTGAAGTCATTTTTCAAGTGCACATTTATACATTTCAACTGAACTTGCATTCAAATAACTGCAGCTTTTTTTTGTCTCACTGATATGTAATTTATTTTGTTTAAAAATTCACCCTATTAGTTTGTTAATTAATAACATACTTTCCACTCTATATATATATATATATATATATATGAATAGAAACGACATAAGTGTTAAGGAACGTTTCTGCACACGAGGAGGAGAGAGAACGAATAATGAAAAATGAGGCGAACCGCCCAGGAATCGAACCCAGGGCCTTCCAATTGCCGGTCGGACGCTCTACCATTATGCTACGGACCTCACTCAATCACAAATCGAAATTCTCCCACATAGGGCAGAAACCAATGCCCTGAGAGGACACCCTCGCAAATCGTGAATATGCGCATATAACTGCAATGACCGCGCAGTATATAAATGAATAGAAACGACATAAGTGTTAAGGAACGTTTCTGCACACGAGGAGGAGAGATAACGAATAATGAAAAATGAGGCGAACCGCCCAGGAATCGAACCCAGGGCCTTCCAATTGCCGGTCGGACGCTCTACCATTATGCTACGGACCTCACTCAATCACAAATCGAAATTCTCCCACATAGGGCAGAAACCAATGCCCTGAGAGGACACCCTCGCAAATCGTGAATATGCGCATATAACTGCAATGACCGCGCAGTATATAAATGAATAGAAACGACATAAGTGTTAAGGAACGTTTCTGCACACGAGGAGGAGAGATAACGAATAATGAAAAATGAGGCGAACCGCCCAGGAATCGAACCCAGGGCCTTCCAATTGCCGGTCGGACGCTCTACCATTATGCTACGGACCTCACTCAATCACAAATCGAAATTCTCCCACATAGGGCAGAAACCAATGCCCTGAGAGGACACCCTCGCAAATCGTGAATATGCGCATATAACTGCAATGACCGCGCAGTATATAAATGAATAGAAACGACATAAGTGTTAAGGAACGTTTCTGCACACGAGGAGGAGAGATAACGAATAATGAAAAATGAGGCGAACCGCCCAGGAATCGAACCCAGGGCCTTCCAATTGCCGGTCGGACGCTCTACCATTATGCTACGGACCTCACTCAATCTCTCCTCCTCGTGTGCAGAAACGTTCCTTAACACTTATGTCGTTTCTATTCATTTATATACTGCGCGGTCATTGCAGTTATATGCGCATATTCACGATTTGCGAGGGTGTCCTCTCAGGGCATTGGTTTCTGCCCTATGTGGGAGAATTTCGATTTGTGATTGAGTGAGGTCCGTAGCATAATGGTAGAGCGTCCGACCGGCAATTGGAAGGCCCTGGGTTCGATTCCTGGGCGGTTCGCCTCATTTTTCATTATTCGTTATCTCTCCTCCTCGTGTGCAGAAACGTTCCTTAACACTTATGTCGTTTCTATTCATTTATATACTGCGCGGTCATTGCAGTTATATGCGCATATTCACGATTTGCGAGGGTGTCCTCTCAGGGCATTGGTTTCTGCCCTATGGGGGAATTTCGATTTGTGATTGAGTGAGGTCCGTAGCATAATGGTAGAGCGTCCGACCGGCAATTGGAAGGCCCTGGGTTCGATTCCTGGGCGGTTCGCCTCATTTTTCATTATTCGTTATCTCTCCTCCTCGTGTGCAGAAACGTTCCTTAACACTTATGTCGTTTCTATTCATTTATATACTGCGCGGTCATTGCAGTTATATGCGCATATTCACGATTTGCGAGGGTGTCCTCTCAGGGCATTGGTTTCTGCCCTATGTGGGAGAATTTCGATTTGTGATTGAGTGAGGTCCGTAGCATAATGGTAGAGCGTCCGACCGGCAATTGGAAGGCCCTGGGTTCGATTCCTGGGCGGTTCGCCTCATTTTTCATTATTCGTTATCTCTCCTCCTCGTGTGCAGAAACGTTCCTTAACACTTATGTCGTTTCTATTCATTTATATACTGCGCGGTCATTGCAGTTATATGCGCATATTCACGATTTGCGAGGGTGTCCTCTCAGGGCATTGGTTTCTGCCCTATGTGGGAGAATTTCGATTTGTGATTGAGTGAGGTCCGTAGCATAATGGTAGAGCGTCCGACCGGCAATTGGAAGGCCCTGGGTTCGATTCCTGGGCGGTTCGCCTCATTTTTCATTATTCGTTATCTCTCCTCCTCGTGTGCAGAAACGTTCCTTAACACTTATGTCGTTTCTATTCATTTATATACTGCGCGGTCATTGCAGTTATATGCGCATATTCACGATTTGCGAGGGTGTCCTCTCAGGGCATTGGTTTCTGCCCTATGTGGGAGAATTTCGATTTGTGATTGAGTGAGGTCCGTAGCATAATGGTAGAGCGTCCGACCGGCAATTGGAAGGCCCTGGGTTCGATTCCTGGGCGGTTCGCCTCATTTTTCATTATTCGTTATCTCTCCTCCTCGTGTGCAGAAACGTTCCTTAACACTTATGTCGTTTCTATTCATTTATATACTGCGCGGTCATTGCAGTTATATGCGCATATTCACGATTTGCGAGGGTGTCCTCTCAGGGCATTGGTTTCTGCCCTATGTGGGAGAATTTCGATTTGTGATTGAGTGAGGTCCGTAGCATAATGGTAGAGCGTCCGACCGGCAATTGGAAGGCCCTGGGTTCGATTCCTGGGCGGTTCGCCTCATTTTTCATTATTCGTTATCTCTCCTCCTCGTGTGCAGAAACGTTCCTTAACACTTATGTCGTTTCTATTCATTTATATACTGCGCGGTCATTGCAGTTATATGCGCATATTCACGATTTGCGAGGGTGTCCTCTCAGGGCATTGGTTTCTGCCCTATGTGGGAGAATTTCGATTTGTGATTGAGTGAGGTCCGTAGCATAATGGTAGAGCGTCCGACCGGCAATTGGAAGGCCCTGGGTTCGATTCCTGGGCGGTTCGCCTCATTTTTCATTATTCGTTATCTCTCCTCCTCGTGTGCAGAAACGTTCCTTAACACTTATGTCGTTTCTATTCATTTATATACTGCGCGGTCATTGCAGTTATATGCGCATATTCACGATTTGCGAGGGTGTCCTCTCAGGGCATTGGTTTCTGCCCTATGTGGGAGAATTTCGATTTGTGATTGAGTGAGGTCCGTAGCATAATGGTAGAGCGTCCGACCGGCAATTGGAAGGCCCTGGGTTCGATTCCTGGGCGGTTCGCCTCATTTTTCATTATTCGTTATCTCTCCTCCTCGTGTGCAGAAACGTTCCTTAACACTTATGTCGTTTCTATTCATTTATATACTGCGCGGTCATTGCAGTTATATGCGCATATTCACGATTTGCGAGGGTGTCCTCTCAGGGCATTGGTTTCTGCCCTATGTGGGAGAATTTCGATTTGTGATTGAGTGAGGTCCGTAGCATAATGGTAGAGCGTCCGACCGGCAATTGGAAGGCCCTGGGTTCGATTCCTGGGCGGTTCGCCTCATTTTTCATTATTCGTTATCTCTCCTCCTCGTGTGCAGAAACGTTCCTTAACACTTATGTCGTTTCTATTCATTTATATACTGCGCGGTCATTGCAGTTATATGCGCATATTCACGATTTGCGAGGGTGCCCTCTCAGGGCATTGGTTTCTGCCCTATGTGGGAGAATTTCGATTTGTGATTGAGTGAGGTCCGTAGCATAATGGTAGAGCGTCCGACCGGCAATTGGAAGGCCCTGGGTTCGATTCCTGGGCGGTTCGCCTCATTTTTCATTATTCGTTATCTCTCCTCCTCGTGTGCAGAAACGTTCCTTAACACTTATGTCGTTTCTATTCATTTATATACTGCGCGGTCATTGCAGTTATATGCGCATATTCACGATTTGCGAGGGTGTCCTCTCAGGGCATTGGTTTCTGCCCTATGTGGGAGAATTTCGATTTGTGATTGAGTGAGGTCCGTAGCATAATGGTAGAGCGTCCGACCGGCAATTGGAAGGCCCTGGGTTCGATTCCTGGGCGGTTCGCCTCATTTTTCATTATTCGTTATCTCTCCTCCTCGTGTGCAGAAACGTTCCTTAACACTTATGTCGTTTCTATTCATTTATATACTGCGCGGTCATTGCAGTTATATGCGCATATTCACGATTTGCGAGGGTGTCCTCTCAGGGCATTGGTTTCTGCCCTATGTGGGAGAATTTCGATTTGTGATTGAGTGAGGTCCGTAGCATAATGGTAGAGCGTCCGACCGGCAATTGGAAGGCCCTGGGTTCGATTCCTGGGCGGTTCGCCTCATTTTTCATTATTCGTTATCTCTCCTCCTCGTGTGCAGAAACGTTCCTTAACACTTATGTCGTTTCTATTCATTTATATACTGCGCGGTCATTGCAGTTATATATGCATATATATATATATATATATAAAATTTTGCTTGCGAAAAGAAAGAGCAGAAAAGTGTCAGTGTAAAGACCAATTGTCCAATTAACGATACGTACAAACATTTCATTCAGCATATTATTTTAATGGTTGGAATATAAAATTTGGTAGCATACCTATAAAAAATATTTTTTTTTTTGTGTGGATATTTGGCGTATGAAATGCAAGTGCCTGGGGCCGACAAAGATTAATCCGCCGGTGTCAATTGTTTGAAAAGGCACTTAAAAATTTCTTGGAAACTTGCATCCATTTTAATGAGGGACAACTTGACAAGCGGGATAAGGAGGTAAGTGCGATAAACGGAGATTTTAGAGCAATATGAAAATGGTATTGGGTTTAGAGAGTGTTGCTATGAAGTAGGTCTCCCTTGGAAGGACTCGTGTAAACTAGGCTCACTTTCAGCTAGCGAAGAGTAGGTTAAACGCTTCCTTGTGCAGGCTAAGAAAAGATGAAAAGTTAACTAAATACAATGAGACCATCCAAGGCTACGTAAGGCAGGGCAATGCTGAAAGCTTTTATGGTGATTTGAAGAGCCAAGAAGCACATTATTTGCTGCACCAAAGCAATGGGGCGACGATACAAAACTACCACCAAACTTAGTTGCTTTTGATGGCTCAGTCAAAGGTAAAGGTGGTATGTCTTTGAATGTATTCGGACGCTGTATCTAACTTAAACGTAGATTAAATATTCGTTACTCAGGTTTAGGTTTGGTAGAATAGCGTTGACAGCTGATATAAGGCGAGCTTTTTTGTCTGAGGATGAAGCTAAAACTAGTTGGCAGAGATACAGTAAGACTTTGGAAAATTGCCCGAAGTTCAAGCATATAGAATGAAGTCTATGTTATTCGGCTTCAGTCCTAGCCCGTTTCGAAATCTACCCCAATCCGACTGAATACACAAGTCAAAATTTTAATGTTAAAGATTTGCTGTGTTCTGTGGATGACAATGAAATGGCTAGTCAGATATTCACGGAAGCTTGAGCAATATGAGTAGGCTGACCATATTTCCATGAGACAAAAACGGGACATTGGGATGGCAAAAAAGGGACGGGGTTATGTAATATTCTGTATTCATGAAAAAGTAAGTACATAAACATATTGAGCTTACAATTATTCTTCAGTGACAGAACCCATACAAAAATTTAGGTAGACGTAATACTGTCCCGTTCAAAACGGTACGTATGGTCAGCCTAAATATGAGTGAAGCTGGTATGGAGCTTAGAAAATGGCAAACTAATCATTCTCGGTTCATGATGCAGAAAGTGTCGAGGATTCAGGAACTAAAAACTGTGGGCAATAAACACAAAGGGACTAGTCATTGTTTGGAGGCAAGGAGAGGATTTGTTTACCTTCAATAGAAGTCTTTAGCAGAGTTTTCTGAAAAATGAGGCAAGGTGGACAAAATGTACAGCTCTTAGACTGGCTTCATAGGTGTTTGATCCTCTTGGATTTCTGGTTCTGTTTGTAATAAGGTCGAAATTTTTGTTTCAGAACCTGTAGGAAGTTGGACTTGGTTAGGGTCAAGAGTGACCTGATCATATGGTAACCAAGTGGAAGGATTGATTCGGAGAGATTACACATCTCGGAAACATTAGAATCCCAAAGTGGTACCATGGTTGGATTAAAGATTTTGGGTCCCCGGCATTGGATATTTCAGGACCCCTCATTATTTTCATACTAGGGCGTACGCTAAGAGGGGAGCTCAGGAAGTTCCACCCCCGAAAATTTAATTTAAAAAATTTTTGGTATTGAGATTTAATTTGTTTATTAAAAAATAATGGGAACTAAAGATCAAAATAAAGATTTTGTAATTCACCATAAAAACACAAAATTCAGGAACTCCAAACGACATTTACAGTAACATGCTTCTTGGGTGGAGTGCAAAAAATCAAAAGTGCCAGGATCAAAATTAGGGGGGTATGGATAGTTGTCTTTTGTCCAGGATTAAACTTCACAAAACTGTGACTTCTACCGGCCAATTTATACAAATCGTATGTGCGCACGACCAAAATTTGAACCCAGTGACCTACCTCGGGTTCTGGACATGATCGAAAGACAATTTAAAGACTGTTTATGATGTATGTTTTACCTCTGAAGCAGATTAAAACATTTGCAGTGGGCTGCAGGCTCAATAATGCATAAAAAAATTCATATTTATATTATTTTTGGCCAAAAATGGCAATTTTCAGCCCTTTTTTTGCAAATTTTTTAGACAATTTGTGATAAATATGTACAATTTTCTACTGAAAATATTACAAATCAACATAAGATTAATCTAAAGTATCCCTCATTAAACAAAGTAATAAAAATAATCATCCAAACAGCTTCAGAATATTGTATTTTTGTATTGAACACTTTCATCAGTTTTCTTGATTTTATCTTTTGTCGAATAATGCCATCACGACGTTCAAGTCCTACCACAGTTGACGAAGCCTCTGTTACAAGTTGAATGTGCCTCTCTGCAGCCTGATTATGACAAGGCTGGTTGAGTTTCAGTAGTTCCTTGCTTATGTTTATGAGTTCTTCATTGATTAGAGATGCTATGATAGGGAGCTCATGAATGTCAGGTGAATTTAAGTTTATCATTTTGAGATACCCTCGAGCTTCGTTATCGATTTTAGGCACCATGAATCTCCTGACACTACCATCTCTCACAACAGTCAAGTCAGGCTGTAACTCTGGGACTTCAATATCCTCATCTGAATAAATTATCAGGTCACCACCTTCGAAGTCATTGTCTATCACTGTTTCAACTGATTCATTCCCTCTGACCAAAAGTACCTTGTTAACTGCGATGTTGCGGATTTATGGGTCTGAATCAGCAAGCATGGCAATTAATACGTTCTCAGGGTGAGCATTAGTATGCATTTCGGTAGAGAAATTTTAGGGCTATCTCCCTGGCTTCCTTGTGAGGAAATTTCAGGATCATTTGGCTGAGGTCCTTCAGTACTTCGTTAGGAATAACTGGAAATTTTGAATTCCTAATTGGCTTCAATGAAATCACATCCCACTGAGATTCACTTCCATCAAGTTCAACCCCTATCTTTCCTGAAAATGAGTCTGGGCTCTTTGTTGTTCCATCCAGAGTAACAAAGACGTGACAAAGGAGAAGCTCATTACAGTGTAGTAGGCAAATGCTCCACTGCAAAGGTCTACTAATTAGTTCTTCCAGGCATCTGATAGCTCCACCATTTGAATCGGTCATTGTGTTAGTCCTATCAGATCCTATCATGGCAAGTTTGGTTGTAATTCAGTGTTTGAAGGCCTTGTATATCTCTGTTACAATAGTCGACCCCTTGCCATTACTTGGAGTCACATGTGAGAGGTAGAAATCACCTGAAATAGTATTCAGAAATTAGAGACAATTTTTTAGATATTTCAGGGTTTATATCTATTTTCCAATTTCTATATCCAAAATTCATCTTAATAAATATTTTGAGTAATATCTGTTCCAAAATGCAAACTAAAGATCAAAATTTTAAATCTTACCAGGTTCTCCTACAATTACATAGTGCTCTTCTAGCTCAGTTTTTTTTGTAATATTTGCCATTCACTTCAACTGTCACCAAATAGCATCCACCAATTCAAACAATTTACCCTCCTCTTTTCTTATGGCTTTAGGATATTTTTCACGTTCTCTTCTCAGCTTGTTCCTGCAAAGTTCATAGTGCAAATTTACTCAGTTTTAACCCTTCGAGGACCAAGGGACATATTTGTCCCAACGGAAATAATAATATAAATTGTACGATGATGCAACGTTTCTACAAATACATCTACAGGGTGGGGCACGGGAACCAGGTGTTTTTGGAATAATCAGGAAAATGATATTTATTTTTGTAAAGAAAATATATTGGTAGAACAACATTCGTAAGAACATAGCATTTCATGTCATAATAATCATGTACCGAAAATTATATCTGGCATATGATGTCCTTGGCCGTCGACGCATTGTTGAAGGCGTTTACGAAAATTGGCCTCCACTCTTCCCAGCAGGTCTCTGTTGATTTGGATGATTTGTTGACGGATCGCTTCCTTCAATGCATCTAATGTACGGGGCTTGTCCTCGTAGACACGTGACTTGAGGTACCCCCATAGAAAGAAGTCACATGTGAACAAGTCAGGGGACCGAGGGGGCCATGCAATGTCACCAAATCTCGAAATGAGATGGTTGGGAAACAGGGGGCGAAGAACAGCCATTGACGCTCTGGCGGTGTGTGGCGTGGCCCCATCTTGCTGAAACCACAAATGTCGACGAGCAATACGCCTTCTTCGTAACTCAGGGATGAAAAAGGTGTTCACCATCTCAATGTAACGCCCAGATGTTATGGTAACGGTAACCCCATTTTGTTCGAAGAATAGGGACCGATGACGCCAAACTTTCCCACCGCGCACCAAACTGTAACCTTAGGGCTATGCAGCGGTTTTTCATGGAGTTGTCGCGGATTTTCAGCAGCCCAATACCGACAGTTTTGATTGTTGACGGCCCCATTAAGGTGGAAATGGGCTTCATCACTCATTACCACCATCATGTTTTCATTCTGCTCATAAAGTGCAAGCATTTCCTGTGCAAAATTCAGTCGTTGGGGGCAATCGTTTACATTCAATTCCTGCACCATCGCTAACTTGTATGGGTGAAAATGTAATTCTTCATGCAAAATCCGTCTAACAGTACGATTGCTGATTCCGAGTGCAGCTGAATGTCTCCGAGCAGAGCGGCCTGGGCTTTGCAACATCGCTTGTCTGACCCTTTCAACGTTCTCTGGAGTACGCACAGTGCGTTGCGGCCCCTTCGGTTTTGTTTTCATTATTGAGCCTCCTGTTCGAAGATTGTTAACCCAACGTAAGATTGTGTCACGAGCGGGAACAGAGTCATTTCGATGAATGTTGAATCTGCGGCGAAACGCACGCTGAACTGCTGTCACTGACTCGCCACTCCTAACAAAATGATCATACGCGAACATGCGGTGTTCTAACGTCCACTGCTCCATGATGGCACCTGAAAGATAAAGGTGAGTGTTAGTTAAAGTTAAATGCTATGAACCCAGGAATGGAATGCTACCTACCGCACGCCCCTCCCATTCCTAATGGCCGATTACTAGCTATTCAAAAAACACTTGATTCCCGTGCCCCACCCTATACATGTTTATATAGGTATCGTTTAGTTGTCGGAGAATTAACCCAAAAATGGGTCATTTAAGTGACTATAGTTACTAACATATCTATTGTAAATAACAATAAAATGTACACTTTTAAGTTCAAAGAAACGTATACCGTCGTCAAAGGGTTAAAGACAGTTATTTAAGCAAGCTCCATAGGTTTTGACTAACAATATTTAAATTTCAACACTTGTTTGAAACGTATGCCTTTTTGTGAAATACTTGATTTGAATCAGATACTAATGTACAAGGTAATTGGAATGTTACCTATCAATTACGTTCAATTAGTAGTGATAATTCCATAGTCCTCTAAAACTGCTGATACAACTGCTGCTACGGTTCTGTCACTTACTTGATACCTGGTAAAAGACATTTATTTTATATCAAGTTAATATTCTAACAAGATGTTAATTGGACAGCAGTGTCCAAGATTTGGACTCTATCATATTAGCAACGTTACATGGATTATAAATAATTTTTTCAAAGGTATTGTCAACAGAGCAACAAGAGTGTTCAAAGCATACTCCTATTTCAAACTATACAGTATACCTGTCACACTGCTGAGCAAGGTTTGGTAGACTCTTCCTATTTTCTTGTCCTGGATTCCTGTTGTTCACTGACAACAGCTGTTTCATCATGTGATTCCAGGCTGCCCTGACTTGAGAGACTGTCGAGATCACTGTCATGTATTGCTGCTGAGCTTGATGGAACGACCTGAAGAACTCTTCCGAGATCTTCCCTGGGGATAATAAAATACAATGTGATTATGATACAAGATAGTTTACCAAAGACGCAAAAATAAAATTTTATAATTTGTAGCACAATCATTTCAAGAAACCCAGATTTTCGGTGGCCATTAATCAAAAGTTTTTTAATTTATAATCAAACTCACTGATTCTTTTCTTTTGCTTGCTCCTGCTGTACTCATCTACTTTTGTATCTGATGTCTGCCGATGTAAGACATTCCTTAAAACCAACGCATCGTCCTATTCTAGCTGTTTTCTGGTCTTCATAGAAAGCATAGTCTTCTGTCATTTTGAGTTGATACAAATGTTCCAAATCTCTTCGATTTGAGTCCTCACAGAAGATGTCAAACTTATATTTCAGCTTATATTTCTCCCCGGAATCGTGCAGGTAACCCTTCCGACGCGTGTTTGTCCAGCGCGAATTTGCTTATACACTGAAAAATAAATGCGAACAATTATTTGCCGAAAGCGGAAAATTTTATTATACACAGTCCGCCAACACGCTCTAATACAGTAGTACTGTACGCGTGCCAATGCGCGCTCGTGTTTTCTCCAACACTCTCCGACACTACCGCATCTCCCTTCCTCTCGCATCACCCTTTGTTTCAGTCCTGCTACCGCGTTAAGTTCAGTGAAGTTGTGTTGGATTATTTTTGTCGTATTTTGCTGTTGTTTTGCTATTACCCTTAGAAAGCAGTATGGCATCAAAACTTAAAATATCTGCAAGTGATAGTGAAGAGAACGAAAGTCGTAAAGGTATGACATTAGCCGATAAATTAGCCGTGCTTCTGTGCTGACACCCTGCCTAGGCAAACTCTTTTGTCTTTGTCTTTCATCTGGTACTTTTCATTTCTGCTGGAAGTTTGCTTTCATTCAGCCTGTCCCAAAGAAGGGTAACTGCTCTGAACCCTCCAACTATCACCCAATTGCTTTGCCTTTCCAAAGTTTTTTTTAATATATCCTTAATAGGAAGATTCTTAAACACCTCTCTTCTCTTCAGATCATCAATATGGGTTCAACAAGGAACGCTCTACTGGCGTAGACAGATATGTCCTACTGCATATCTCTCTGACTCTTGGTCATCCTCCTTTCGGGATTTCGGTGAAACTTTTGCTATTGCACTAGACATATCAAAGGCTTCTGATGGAGTCTGGTACAAATCTTTAATTTCCAAACTGCCCTTCTTCGGTTTCTATCCTTCTGTCTGTGCCTTCCTCTCTGATTTCCTTTCTGGCCGATCTGTAGCTGCGGTTGTAGGTGGCCACTGTTATTCTCCTAAAGCTATTAACAGTGGTGTTCCTCAGGGTTCTGTATTGTCACCCACTCTTTTCCTTTTATTTATCAATGACTTATTGTCTCGCTTCCTGTCCTATCCCCCTTTGCTTTGTCCGGAGCTATAGGACGCGTCCCTCTGTGGCCAATGTGGGAATGCATCTCCCTTCGATGTAAGGGCTCTTTCTACCTTCGTGGACCATTGGACCTGTCTGGGGACCCGGCTGATCTCCTGCTTATATTTCTTTCTTTCTTTTTTTCTCCTTTCACCCAATCCTTCTTCTACATTTGGCTTTGTTTTGGACCTTGATTTGCCTCTTTCCTTGGACCTTGGGTGAAGGAGGTGGTTGTCCTTCACCCTTGTCGCTCTTAAACCAAACCCAAGCCCTGTCCCTGCCATCTTTCACTGCGCGTTGGATGAGAGTGGCCGCCTTTTAGACACGGGTACTGGGTATGGGTGTTAGGGTGTGACCGTTGCCCTCCAAAAATAAAAAAATGGTCCTACAATGCTGTTCAAAGTTTTAGTGTTGTGTATTTATCTAGGAAACACCCCTGTAAATTTTCTTGGAGATCGGTGCATGTTTGAGCTAGCACCGTCGTACCAGCAAGTATTGCTATTTCAGCTTATGAACTTCATAAATAAGTGTGAAAATAGCACATTTTATCAGATTTTCATTTCCGGGTCTGGAACGCTGACCCACAAATTTTCCACGTATTATTTTATTGCATTTAATTTTAATGATGCTCTTTTCTTTTCCCTTGACAGTGATTTGATGTTGTGAATAGAGAATTTAATCATGGATACACGGCAAGATGATGAGTATGTCAGAATGTTATTGGGCACCGTACCCCGAGAAGAAGAAAAGGAAATAAAGGGCTGCAAACTGCCAACTAATAGGCAGGTCTTACTATGTCTGTTAGCAAACCTTCGGGATATGCATTGGGATGTTAGAAAATCTAGAAGAGGAAGAACCATTGTTGTCCCAAGGCGATATGATGACTAAGCTGATTGATGCAGCATTGCTTGTATATATTAAGTTAAGGTGTATATATATCCATCTCATAATTGTAAGGTTAGTGAAAAATTCACTTAATAGAGCTAGCATTTTTGGCTCTTGTGGCATCAGTGTTTGGGACGCTGTGGCATCATTTTGGGGCGCTGCGCGTCTTTTCTACTCGTTTGTGGGATGTCGTACGTACAGGGTGTGGTCTGTGTAGAGAGCTCTCTTGCAATTCAGTTTGGTTGTTTAGATACAAGATTGTTGCACCGTGCAATAGTCCAGGTTGCGTTGTTGTTGCAAGGTTGAGAAAGAAGACCATAAATAGTACCCTTTTTGTTTACATTAAATTCATGTAACTAAGGTCTAAGGTAGGCCCGCATCGAGTCAGCAACCCTGAGGTTACCCTGAGGTAGGACCTAATAGGATCTCAAATCCGTAAGTTTTAATTTAGCTTAACTTGGGCTTCAGGTAGAACTGGCCCTTTAGAATTTGGCCGTTCACGGCTCAGCTGGGATTTTGAACCCGACAAATAAATAAAATAACATGGTCCTTCAGAACCGGATTCTACCCCAAGACTGAGTCAGTGACTATTTTTCGGCAAAGTTCTGATTGTGCAAATTGTAGCCCAAGTTAGGCCTAGACGGGTTGAGTATTATTGAATTAAGGTCCCAGGGTAAAGTTTGGTCGCCCAATTGCGAAACTTGGCCAGTCGTCTGTCGTTGTTTTGGCCTACATTTTACCGGTTTGGTTAATTTTGGGTTATTATTGAATTAAGGTCCCAGGGTAAAAGTTTGGTCGCCCAATTGCGAAACTTGGCCAGTCGTCTGTCGTTGTTTTGGCCTACATTTTACCGGTTTGGTTAATTTTGGGTTATTATTGAATTAAGGTCCCAGGGTAAAAGTTTGGTCGCCCAATTGCGAAACTTGGCCAGTCGTCTGTCGTTGTTTTGGCCTACATTTTACCGGTTTGGTTAATTTTGGGTTATTATTGAATTAAGGTCCCAGGGTAAAAGTTTGGTCGCCCAATTGCGAAACTTGGCCAGTCGTCTGTCGTTGTTTTGGCCTACATTTTACCGGTTTGGTTAATTTTGGGTTATTATTGAATTAAGGTCCCAGGGTAGAAAGTTTGGTGCCCAATTGCGAAACTTGGCCAGTCGTCTGTCGTTGTTTTGGCCTACATTTTACCGGTTTGGTTAATTTTGGGTTATTATTGAATTAAGGTCCCAGGGTAGAAAGTTTGGTTGCCCAATTGCGAAACTTGGCCACTTGTCTGTCGTTGTTTTTGGCCTACATTTACCAGTTTGGTTAATTTGGTTTATTATCGTAGGCGAAGGTTGCAGACCAGTGCGCCAGTTACTTGGGTGGAAAATTGGTATTCCATACTGGTGTTGGTTAGTACCCCACCTAGCAATTCAGTTTATTTGAAAGTAAAATTTGCGTTTGATCAGTTTGGTTAAGTATTTCTGCCAATTCAGCTCATTTGGTATTGAGCCCAATTGTTGTTTGCATTGAAGATGAGTGCATCTGAATTGAACAAATTTATAAAAAGGAGAAGCGCCTACAAAGGTCTAATTACAAAGGTCATTGCCACTATAGATTCTGCCATAGAGCAAGAGGATTTACGCTTAGTGACTGCGCAGCTTTCCATATTAGAAACTAAAAAGGTTGCTCTAAGTGAGGTAAATGTTAAAATTGAGGCTCTTATAGAAGAGGATGAAATAGAAAATAACATAATTTACTTTGAAGAGATTATTGATGATATAATTAACGTAGGCCTCCGAGCAAAAGAGTTTAGTAGCTCAGTACAGTTAGAGACCAGGTCTGATAATGAAACACAACACTCAACAAATGATGTTTGTGAAGTTAAGGTTAACAGATCTGTAGTTCAATTACCGAGGCTTGTACTCAAAACATTTTCTGGGAGTATTCAGGAATGGCAAGGATGGGCAGACAGTTTTCAATCAGCAGTTCATTCTAGTCAAGTGTTAAGTGCCGTGGAGAAGTTTAATTATTTGCGGTCCCTCTTGGAAGGGGAGGCAGCAAAGACTATAGCAGGATTAGCATTAACAGAGGCTAATTATAATGTGGCTTGGGATATATTAAAGAAACGGTTTGGTAAGCCAGAGATCTTAATTAAAAGCCACCTCCGTGCACTTTTAGCTATACCTCCTGTTAATAATCCTAATAGTGTCAAGGAGTTACGGCAGTTATATGATGAATTTGAAATTAGAACTAGGTCCCTGGACAACTTGGGTGTAGGAATGGAAAAGTATGGTATAATGTTGGTTCCTACACTGGAGTCTAAATTGCCTAGCTCAATTTTGCTTGAATTAAGTAGGGGACACTCTGCAGAACATGTGTACATCCCCCTTCAGCAGATGTTAAGTCTTTTAGGCACAGAATTAGCAAGACGAGAGGGAGTTGAGTTTGCACAGTGGGATGGTAAACAAGGGGACAAAGGCAGGCACAGCACCAAAGTTTCCACAAAAAGGAATAGCCCAGGTACAGTGTCAGCTCTACATGCCTCCTCTGAGAATAAATTAAAGGGAATCAAGGAATGCATATTTTGCGAAGGCAACCACAAGTCATATAAATGTGAGGTGGCTGAGGCCTTACCCTTTGAGGAGAGAAAGGACAGGGTAACTAAGTCCACAGCATGTTTTAAATGTTTTTTGAAAGGTCATAGAGCAAGGTTTTGTAAGTTTAAAATTTTGTGCAAAAAATGTCATGGTAGGCATCAGCCATTATTGTGTGAAAACACTCTTAGTAGGCCTACCCCAGAAGTAGAGACATCAGTGGCACATGCCACTGCTATGCAAGGGAGTAAAAGTAAAGGGGGATTATTGCAAACAACTGCAGCCTTATTAATTGGGAATGAGGGAGAAGCTACTGTAAGAGTGTTGTTTGATAGTGGTAGCCAGTGTAGTTTTATTAAGACCAGAATTTCCAGAAAATTGAAGTTTAAAGAACTTAAGAGGGAAAATTTAAGAATTTCTGGGTTTGGGGGTTCCGTTCAAAACCGAACCAAATTTAAGAAGGTAGAAGTTCTGGTTAAAGGGTTGTTACCGCAAAGTCCCACTATCAAGGTCCAAGCTGTAGAGATTGAGGAACTTTGTGCTCCAGTCACTACTTGTTTAGATATGGCATGTGTCCAAGAATTGCAAGTTAAAGGAATTAATTTGGGCAATAATAAGTTTGAGGGAACAGAAGATATTAGTCTTTTGATTGGAGCTGACTATTATTGGGACTTCATCACTGGTAATATTGTCCGTACATCTCAAGGCCCGGTAGCTATTGAAAGTAAGCTAGGCTGGATGCTACATGGTAGTTATTGCAATGAAATGGAAGTTAAGGCTCTTTTTGTTAAGATTGAGGAGAACAGCCATGGTCTGGAAAGGCATTTGAAAGCGTTTTGGGAACTTGAATCTATTGGCATAAAGGACAACCAGGCAAGTACAGTGAACAATGATGTTTTAGAGCAATTTGAAAAAGGGATTGGGTTTAGAGATGGTTGCTATGAAGTTGGCCTACCATGGAAGGATTCTTGCAAACCCGGTTCAAACCTTCAGCTAGCTAATCGGAGGTTGGAGACTTCATTGTACAGGCTAAGAAAAAATGGAGTTGTTAATTGAATACGATGAGGCCATCCTAAGTTATGTAAGGGAGGGCTATGCTGAAAGGGTGCAAGGTGAGCTGGTGAGCCAGGAGGCACATTATCTGCCACACCATGCAGTGGTACGGCGAGACAAAACTACCACCAAACTGAGGGTAGTTTTTGATGGCTCAGCCAAGGACAAAGGTGGTGTGTCCTTGAATGACTGTTTGGATGCTGGGCCAAATTTAAATGCAGATTTATTTTCCTTGTTACTGAGATTCAGGTTTGGTAGAGTAGCATTGACTGCAGATGTGAAGCAAGCCTTTTTGCGGATAAAGTTAAAACCAGAGGACAGAGATGCAGTAAGGTATCTGTGGGTGGATACGAAAGACTTGTTGGAAAATGAACCTAAGGTTCAAGCATATAGAATGAAGTCAGTGTTGTTTGGCCTCAGCTCTAGTCCATTTCTGTTGGCAGCTACTATGCAGTACCATTTTAAGAAATATTCTGAAGTCTATCCTAACACTATTGAACACATAAGGAAAATTTTTATGTTGATGATTTGCTGTGTTCCGTGGATAATACAGAAATGGCTAAACAGATATTCATGGAGGCTAGAGCTATAATGAGGGAGGCTGGCATGGAGCTTAGAAAATGGCAGACCAATCATTCGCAATTACAAGAGTTTATGAGTCATTCCTGTGTAGTACCTGATGCAGCAGAAAGTATTGAGGATTCTGGTATTAAGGAGTTGTGGGCAATAGATGCAAAGGTGCTAGGCATTGTTTGGCAGCAAGATGATGATTTGTTTACCTTCAATGGGAAATCTTTAGAAGAGCTGGCTGAGAATGAGACAAGGTGGACAAAACGTACAGCTCTTAGTTTGGCTTCAAAGCAGGGCCGGATTAAGACCTTTAGAGGCCCTAAGCACTTAAAAGATTTTGGTGCCCCATATATATGTAATTCAAAATATAAACAAAAATAAACCATAAAATAAAATTTTATTTTTTGAAATGAAACAAAACTTACAGTAAGATGGAAAATAATGTTTATTTTTGTATACTTCCACTTCATTTATATTTGAAAAGTTTTCTCCTACTTTTTTTAATTGCAAAGTCTTTGATCAGATCCTCAAAACTAATCTTACGTAACACATCTGCTTCTATACTTAGTAGAGATAAGGCATCCAGCCTGCCTTGTTGCATAGTTGTTCTGTTGGTATTTTTAATATACTTCAACTGAGAAAATGAACGCTCAGCTGAGCAATTTGTGACGCAAAGCGTAAAGTGTGTGATTACAACGAAATATATTTATTCTCTCAAAAGGGTTGTTGTTCACTACAAATTCAAACAATGAAAAAGAATAAATACTATATATGAATATATATAATTCAGTTTTCAACAGCTTATAGGCTATAAGCCGCGATTATAATAGTATAATAAATCCATGGTAAATCCGACAATGGAAAATTTCTGTGGTGCCCCGCTTCCCTTGATGCCCTAAGCACGGGCTTATTTTGCTTAATGGTTAATCCGGCCCTGCTTCAAAGGTCTTTGATCCTCTTGGATTCCTGGCTCCATTTGTGATAAAGTCAAAAATTTGGTTTCAGAGCCTCTGGGAAATTGGACTTGGTTGGGACCAAGAGTTACCTGATCATATGGTGGTAAAGTGGAAATATTGGTTCAAAGAATTGGCACATCTTGGAGACATTGAAATCCCAAGATGGTACTTTGGAGAGTTGAACAATAGTCCAGACAATTTGGAGCTGCACATCTTTTGTGATGCAAGTGAGGAAGCCTATGCAACTTGTATTTATATAAGAGGCGCATTGCAAGAGGAAGTAAGTTGCAGGTTGGTTGCTGCAAAGAGTAGAGTAGCACCTTTGAAAAGGCTTTCTGTTCCAAGGTTGGAATTGATGGGTGCCGTTATTGCTAGTCGGCTTGCAATTACAGTGCGAAAGTCTTTGGCCCTCTATGAAATTCCAAGCTATTATTGGACAGACTCCACTATAGTTTGGCACTGGTTAAGAAGTCAGGCAAGGAAATGGAAACTATTTGTTGCCAATAGGGTGGAGGAAATTCAAGCGCACACAGATCCCAAGCAATGGAAGCATTGTCCAGGCATCCAAAACCCAGCTGATTTACCAACACGAGGAATTTCAGTGAAAGATCTTTCACAGTCAAGTTTGTGGTGGAATGGGCCAGAGTGGCTAAAACTTGGAAGTGAAAACTGGCCTTCTAATCAGCCTATTGTAGGAGAATGCCAGGCTGAAGAAGCATGGGTGAGTGAGGTGAGAAAATGCGCTGTGAACAGTTGTCAAGTTATGCAGCAGGACCCCATATTGAGGCTTGAGGACATTAGCAGTCTGAAAAGATTGTTAAGAGTGACAGCATGGGTATATAGATTTACCAACAACATTAAGGGAGAAACAAGAAGGGAAGGAATTCTGAACAGTAATGAGATTCAGCAAGCCAGGAAATACTGGGTGGTATATATGCAGAAGGAAAAATTTGGTGAAGAGAGAGAATTGCCCACCAGCCATCCATTACAGGTTCTACCAACACATTCTGCGCTCAAGGGTTTGGATGTGTTTTTGGATCAGGATTTATTGAGAGTAGGAGGTAGACTACAGTTTTCTGGGCTTCCAGAGGAGAAAAGACATCCAATTTTGCTACCTTTGGGGGGCACTTTGTGGACCTTTTGATCCTGGATACTCATCATAAACTGTTACATGCTGGAGTTAGAGAAGTGATAATAGAGATCAGACAACAGTTTTGGATTCCCAAAATTAGACAAGTAGTAAAAAAGGTCGTGCATAAATGTGTGGTTTGCAAGCGTTGGAATGCAAAGCCTTATTATGAAAAGGTGGCTCCACTTCCAAGAGAACGGTGTGTCTATACTGCCCCATTTGATGTAGTGGGAGTAGACTTTGCAGGGCCAGTCTATGTGTATGAGCGAGGGGAGTCTAACAAAGGTTATATATGTCTTTTCACCTGTGCTACCACCAGAGCAATCCATTTGGAGTTGGTAAGCAACTTAAGTAGTGATGTATTTCTTTTGGCCTTTAAAAGGTTTGTGAACAGAAGGGGTTTCCCAAATAAAATCATATCGGATAATCCAAAAACCTTCAAAAAGGCTGCAAAGGAACTCCAAGAAGTTTGGTCCTTGCTAAAAGAGGAAGGATTCCAATCCTACTTTTCACACCAAGGGGTACAGTGGGAATTTATTGTTGAGAGAGCACCATGGTGGGGAGGATTTTGGGAAAGGCTAGTGAGAAGTGTAAAGTGTCCATTAAAGAAACTTTTAGCTAATGCTCATTTGAGCAAAGAAGAATTCTGCACTGTTTTATGTGAAGTAGAAGCAATGGTGAACAGTAGGCCTATCACTTTTGTTTACAACAGTATGCAGGATGCAGAGCCATTGACACCAAATCATTTTCTTTGTGGTAAACGATTAACATCAAGCCCCAGTGTGCCAGAAGACTTGCAGCCTATCCAGAGCACTCAAGGAGAGTTAACCAGACGGTTCAGGTACCTTGAAGAGCTACAAGATCAGTTATGGAAGAGGTGGCAGATGGAATACTTGCCAGAACTCAATTATTACCCATCAGGCAAGGTAAAGGGCTCCAATGCAAATTGTATCAAGGTGGGAGACGTGGTAATGATTGGGGATGAAAGACCAAGGCAATGCTGGAAGCTTGGCATAATTGAAGAGTTGTTTGTTGGCAAAGACAATTTAGTTAGGTCTGCACTGGTAAAGACTTCAGGAGGAAAGTTAAAGAGACCTATACAAAAACTCTATGCTTTAGAAATCAGCAAAAACACAGATAGTCAAGATGAAACATTTGAGTTACAGCCTCATGGAGAAGGCTTGGCTAACCTTGCGGAAGGTAACGACAACAATGCCTCTTCGGTGGGGAGTGTTAGAAAATCTAGAAGAGGAAGAACCATTGTTGTCCCAAGGCGATATGATGACTAAGCTGATTGATGCAGCATTGCTTGTATATATTAAGTTAAGGTGTATATATATCCATCTCATAATTGTAAGGTTAGTGAAAAATTCACTTAATAAGAGCTAGCATTTTTGGGCTCTTGTGGCATCAGTGTTTGGGACGCTGGTGGCATCATTTTGGGGCGCTGCGCGTCTTTTCTACTCGTTTGTGGGATGTCGTACGTACAGGGTGTGGTCTGATAGAGATTAGAGAGCTCTCTTGCAATTCAGTTTGGTTGTTTAGATACAAGATTGTTGCACCGTGCAATAGTCCAGGTTGCGTTGTTGTTGCAAGGTTGAGAAAGAAGACCATAAATAGTACCCTTTTTTGTTTACATTAAATTCATGTAACTAAGGTCTAAGGTAGGCCCGCATCGAGTCAGCAACCCTGAGGTTACCCTGAGGTAGGACCTAATAGGATCTCAAATCCGTAAGTTTTAATTTAGCTTAACTTGGGCTTCAGGTAGAACTTGGCCCTTTAGAATTTGGCCGTTCACCACTCAGCTGGGATTTTGAACCCGACAAATAAATAAAATAACATGGGACCAGGCTTTATCTGCCACCATTGACAATGTGCTTTTGCATTACCAGAAGGCGAATGTCCCGACCATTACAGGCAGGAACAATATTGGCCGAGTGATTAAAACTTACTATGACAAAGACTACATGATGCTTATGAAAAAGAATGAGGATAGAAGACGGGCTGATGATCCTGGAATTATGAAGTTTAAATCAGAATTGAGCCTGACGATGAAATTTTATAAGAACACAGTGTTGAAAGACATGGCGGCTGCGAAAAAGGGGAAAACTCAGGCCGAACAAGATGCCATCGATACTGACATACTCTTTATGAAAAGCATGCTAAGTGACAGAGTAGCTACCTACTCTGGGGTAAACAAAGTACTCACAGAAAAGGTTCAGAAGCGACAGAAAAGGCAGATGCGAGAAGAGAAGCGACAAGAGAGAGAGCAATGTGATTATGCTGAGAATGTACAGGCTGATATTGATTCACCTATTAGCTCTGATGAGGACGATGACATTGATGAGGCCAGCACTGCTGAACCAAAGAGAAAACATCGGAGAACAGTGAAAGAGGGAGTTTCAATTTTTGTGCCCCATGATATTCTGAAGTCGGCAGAACTTGTTTCATGCAGTGTTCGAAACAACATCTCGCCGACCCAGCTGAGTGCAATTGTGTACTCCCTTGTATCTGCATGTGGTGGAGATACATCAAAGCTGAGTCTAAATGCAAGGACGGCCCACCGATACCGAGCTTCCATCGTGTCAGAAATAAGTTTAAAAATCATGGATGAATGGCAACCATCAGACAAAGTACGGGTACACTGGGATGGTAAACTTATGGACACGCTGGATTCCAAAGGCACTGATGACCGCCTGCCCATTCTTGTGTCTGGTGTCAATGGCACAAAGCTTCTTGGAGTCCCACCTCTTCCGCATTTGACTCAAAAAGCTGGCCTGGTTCAAGGAGACTTGATATCAACAGCAACCAAACAACTTCTGGTCGATTGGGAGTGTGAACAGAATGTCGTTGGTATGGTTTTCGACACAACTTCATCCAATACAGGTAAACCTATTTCAAACATCAGCGTGAATTTATCACGACATTAATACCAAAATACAGTGAATGATTTACAGAAATCTGCAAAAAGCACGTGCCTGAAATGGTGGCCTTAAACTACAATTACATTTTTTTCAGGACAAAAAACAGCTGCTTGCGTCTCCTTCCAAAAGGAATTAGAGGTGCCGTATTCTGGTGCGCCTGTCGCAGGCATGTGGGCGAAGTCATCCTAGGTGTTTGCTGGGATTGCTTGAAAGTGGAGGGCTCTTCAAGTCCAAACATAATGGTTTTCCAGAGGTGAGTCATAAGCTTTACAAAATAACAAGGAATATTATTATCTAATGAACAAATTTAGTGGAATTTCTTTTATTAGACTTATAAGATATACTAACACCAAGCAAATGATCGATCATATCAATCTTAATACCCCTAAAATAATATTATAGATTAGTACGAAATACAATAATCCCAATAATTGCATTTCTAGGTTCAAGAACCATTTCTCTCAACTGGCGTACAATGAAAAAAAGAAATACTACTACCCCGCAATGCCTGGAGTGTTTGAGGAGCGCCAGCAGGAGATGGCTGACTTCTTCCGTGAATCTCTAGCCCAACCATTTACACGTGGCGACTACAAGGAGCTGGTAGAGCTTTGTCTGCTGCTTGTAACTAAAGGATCCGAGCCAGTGAACTTCACAATGGTCTACCCCGGCGCACTTCACAAAGCAAGGTGGATGGCTAAACTGCTCTATACCCTCAAGATTGTTCTTTTGTCAGGCCAGATCAAAGAGCCGTTCCCAAAGCCGAGGTTGTGACTAAAAGTCAAATCAGCAAGTTAGAACGGTTTGCTGTGTTCACAGTCGCTGTTTATGTCCCATGGTGGATTGTTTGCCCCGTTCCAGCAAGTGCGCCACTGAATGACTTGAATTTGGTCGAAACCTTGGCTGAATTTGCCCCATATGACGCCACAATAGTTGACAAAGCACGTGTGGCACTCGGTAGACACACTTGGTACCTAACTGAGGAGTTGGCCCCACTGGCTTTGTTCTCGTCCCAAGTACAAGAAAGGACAAAAGAGGAGATGAGGAAGGCCCTTCTTTGCCATGAAGGCACTGAAGTTACTAAGAGAGTGGGGCTCAATCATGGGGGCTATGGAAAGCCATATCTTCCCCCTGTCCAGAAAGTGGCACTGCCCTGGTGGACCTAATTGGGCCTGACTCAAGCCGGTTCTTCACCATTTTAGGCATGCCCTATCAGTTTCTCCACAGTCCAGCCAGTGAATGGGCGGATCATGACGACTACCTGAACATGAAACGGGTTGTGGACAAGCTTCAGGTCGTCAATGAGGCTGCAGAGCGTGGTGTAAAACTTTGCCATGACTTTCTTAATGTTGCCAGGGATGAGGAGCGCTTTCAAGAAGTCCTTCAAGTAGTTGAAAATGACAGACTCCGCGTTCCTAATCAGCGCAAACGATCATCTGTTTCCGAACAGAAATCATGGTTTCTTGCTCTAGAGAAATAATACCTTGTGAATATATGATAAAACCCCTTAATGTACCATGAGAGAATAAGAATGATTAACTTTTTTGTGTTAGTGATAACAGCTTTTAATTAAGACAGGCAAATGATTTGTGTTAATATCCCTTATGATGGTTGTGTAATCTCATATATAGGCGCGTATGCCGTATAAGCAAAATCGCTATTTTTCAAATTGCTGGTGCTCACTCGAATATGCATGAATCTTCAAAAATTGCACGTGGGTATTTTTTATGTCAATATGCAACACCAAAATTTTGAACAGCATTGTAGGACAAAGCTGGGGCAACTGTCACACCCTAATGGGTGTATCTCCCCTGCGTGACATCTATTGGCGGTGGGACCAAGTGTGTCCACGATTCACCTTTCCCTTGTTGGAGTCGATGGTGGCTGGATGCGCGCGGGGGATGAAGCTTCCTTTTTGTTTGCTATGGCTTCTTCTACTTCTCGGCTTACGACCTCTGTTTCTAATTCTCGGACTACTCCTTCTCTCAGCACTCGGGTGGTAGGCAACCAGGCCCTCGAGTCCTCTACCACTGGAAGACCGCATCCTGATGGGGTTGACCCCCCTCGGGTTGCGGAACACTCGCGTCCTCCTCGTTCAAAGACTTCTCGTATGTCTTATCTCAGCAAGTCTTTTGACCCCTTCGTAGGGGCTGACGACTCTGACCCTGATTACCCTCGGTTTCTTGTCCTCAGTTCTTCCGTCTCCCCCTCTCTCACTGCGGGATGTTTTTGAGGTCTGCGATGACTTCACTTCCCGTTGTGGCGATCCCCGAGAGATGTGGCCCCAGAACGATGGCTCTCTTTTGGTGAAGGTCTCCTCCTGAGCCCAACACCAGAAGGTTTCGTCCCTCTCGACCCTGGCTTCTGCTTTCCTGGATTGTCTCCCCCACTCTTCCTTTAACACTTGTACTGGCGTAGTACATGCTCCCCGCCTTTTGGAATACTCAGAATCGGATCTTTTCACCCGCCTCTCCTCTCAGAAGGTGATCCGTGTTTACCACCCACCCCGTATGGTTCAGGGGGCAAGGAATCCATCCCCCTTATTAATCCTGACTTTTGCTCGTTCCCAGTTACCCGAGAAAATTAGTGTCGGTTATCTCCAATCTCCGGTCCGTCGTTATATCTCCAGACCACGCCGATGTTTTACTTGCCAGAGTTTCGGACACGTCAGTAAGACATGCCGAAGTTCCCCTGGTATTTGTGTCAACTGCGCGTCCCCGACACATGGTTCCTCCTGTTCGAATCCTCCCCGCTGCGCCGATTGTGGAGAAGACCACGCGCCTCCTCTTCTTTCTGTCCGACTTACGTATTTGAACGTGAGGTCCTGTCAGTTCGGGAAGCTGACAAGGTCAGCTTCCAGGAAGTGAGGACCCGCGTTAGGTCCCGATTCGCTCGTCCAGGCCTTACCTTTGCCCAAACATTGCGCTCCTCCCGCCCGCCTCGGACTTCGACCACCTCCGTACCATCCTCTTCCACACCCTATCATTCTAGGCCTGATCAGGTCTCACCCACCCGTCCCCCTATCCCGTCCTCTACCTTCTCGTCGTCTCCAACCCCGGTGTTCACTGTTCCTCCCGCCCGTCCCCCCAGAACTTCCAATTCCACTGTCCCCATCTGCCCCACCTCAGTCACGACTAACTCGCTTACTCACCCTCCTGAAACCATTGCTGACATTTCAGCATATATATCGAAAACCGCTCTCTCTTCTAGTCTCTCCTCCCCTCCGCGCTCTTCTGTTGAACGACCCATCGCCAGCCCCCGGCGTTTGGGTCCCTCTGCCAAACTCCCTTGTTCAGGCCTCCCCGTCTCCTCGTCTTTTCACTTCCTCTCCCACCAGTTCTCCCCCTCCTGCCCCCATATCCCTCACGTCTACAGGGATCCCTCTCGTCTTGCCGGCTCCTCTGAGATCCCCCGCTTCCCTTCCCCCCCCCTCCTCCATTCCTGATGGTGATTATGCAGCTTCTACACTGCGGGTTCAAGCTGACATCCATCCTATTCCCCCTTCTCCACCTCACTCCCTCCTTGACCTGATGCCCCCGGCATCCTCTTCTCCACCTCCAACCTGGAAACCGGATTCACCCCGCCCTGCTTCGTATTCCCCGTCTCCTCCGCCCCGCTCCCTTCTTGATCTCCCGATGCCCCCGGCTTTCTCTCCTCCACCCCCACTCCGGAAATTGCACTCACCCCGCCCCGCTTTGCACCCTCCTTCTCGTATTCCCTGACTCCCCCCTCAACCCAAACCCCACTCAACCTCCTTTTACCGCTCTTCGACCTCCTCTTTTTTAACCTGCCCTCCAGTCCCGTCTACTCGCTCCACTGGTCACTCTTTTAATTCTCGCCCGATAACGTCTCGCACCCCCGCTGTTTTCTGCAAGTGATGGCTATGATCCTCCAATGGAATTGTCGTGGCCTCCTCCCTGATTGGGAGGACTTCCTTCTATTTATCAAAGATTTTTCCCCAGTGTGTCTCTGCCTCCAAGAAACCTAACTTGGGTTTCGCCCTTTGCGCCCCCTCCGCAGGTTCACATCGTACCTCTCCCCACTCCCCCTGATGCAGCCCCTCTTGGGGGTACGGCCGTTTTTGTCTGTTTCGACGTGCCGTCTACTCCCCTTCCCCTCCGTACCCCTCTTCAGGCTGTTGCGGCCCCGGTTTCCCTTGACTGATTATATTCTATGTTCATTATATCTCCCCACGTCCCAGGAAGTTTCTGCAAATGACCTCTCTACTCTCCTTTTACAGCTTCCTCCCCCCTTCCTTCTACTGGGAGACTTCAATGCGCGCCATCCTCTGTGGGGTGACACTGTCACCAATCAGCGGGGCGGCGTTGTGGTCTCCCTTCTCTTAACTCCTTCTGTCTGTCTTCTGAACACTGGTCAACCCACGGCCTTTCACCTCCAGACCCGTACGTTTTCCTCCATAGTTCTTTCGCTTGCTTCTCCTTCCGCCTTCCTTGATTTCTCCTGATCTGTTACTCCAGGCCTCTACGGTAGTGACCACTTCCTCCTCCCCCTCCGTACATCTCAGACTTCTGACATCTTTGCAGTTCCTAGTAACTTTCTCCCAATAGACGCTGCCTCCACCTACCTTACCGATCACGTTACTTGTCTCGCCTTGTCCTCCATCCCTAAGTCAACATTTCCCCGCACCTCCGCCCCTTTGGTCCCATGGTGGACCCCAACATGCGCCTTAGCTGTTTAAGCTAAGAAGTCAGCCTTTCGTCGTCTTCAATGAAACCCATCCCTTGCCAATACAATAGCTTTCAAACGTGCGCGAGCTCAGGCCCGTCGCATAATCCGTGAAGCCCACCGCCTTTCCTGGCGTACTTATGTCTCCTCTCTCACTTCCGGCACCCCTCCCTCTCGAATCTGGAACAAGATCCGGAAGATTTCCGGTAAACCCTCTTCCCATCCGCCTCCTATTTTTATGGTAGACGGAAACGTAGTATCGTCCCCTACTGCAGTGGCCTCGACCATTACCTCCATCTCCCGACACGACCACCGTGATCCCGCTTTCCTCCGACCTAAGACTTGTTTGCCTGCTCCCCTCATCTATTCCAGACCTCAATAACTTTCCTTACAACCGTCTTTTTTCCATGTCGAAACTGCGTTCGGCGTTGACCTCTTGCGGCAAATCTGCTCCCGGCCCAGATGGCATTCATTTTGATATGCTCTGCCAACTACACCCTTCGGCTCTTTTTTATCTGCTCACCCTCTATAATTGGATTTGGATAGAGGGCACCTTTCTTTTCTATTGGAAGGAGGCAGTGATGCTCCCCTTTCCTAAGCTCGGCAAGGACCCGACATCTCCCCTTAACTACCGTCCAGTAGCCATCACTAGCTGCCTTTCGAAACTCTTTGAGAAGATGGTATCACGGCGGCTGGTGTTCCACACAGACCGGTTTTCGCAGGGGCCGTAGCACCACTGACATTTTGGTTCAGTTGGAGACTGCGGTCCTTGTGTCCGCAGAACGACGTCATCTCTATACAATATTTTTTGATTTGGAGAAAGCATATGACACTACCTGGCGGTAAATTCTACCTTTTGGGTTTCCGAGGTCTCCTCCCTTCCTTCATTTCCAACTTTTTGTCTTCTCGTTCCTTTCGTGTTCAGGTGGGTACTTTCTTCTCTTCTGTACACTCGCAAGAGGAGGGGTTCCCCAGGGCAGCGTCCTGAGCGTCATCTGCTTCGCTTTGGTGATTGACAATGTAGTGACGACTCTGCCCTCGGGGATTACGGCCACCCTCTGTGTCGACAACCTTGCCATTTATCGCTCCGGTTCCCGATCCACCTTTCTTGAGCGCCTACTCCAACGGGCCCTGGACTCGGCCTCCAGATGGGCCATAGACCACGGGTTTCGCTTCTCCCCTTCGAAAACGTTGGTGATGCATTTTTGCCGTCGCCGCCACTGCACAGCCGTCCCTTCTCTCTCTCCTTATGGATCACCACTCCCTGTACTCCGAGAAACTAGATTCTTAGGTCTCCTCCTTGATTCCCGCCTCTCCTGGATTCCCCACCTGAAGTCACTGAAGGCTTCGTCCCTTCAAACCTGCACCCTTTTGAAGTTCCTTTCCCATACCGATTGGGGTGCTGACCGTCACACCCTTGGCGACTCTACCACGCCTTGATCCAAAGTAAGTTAGATTATGGCTGTCAGGCCTATTGCTCCTGCCTCCGTCCTGCGCATGCTGGACCCTATCCGTTTCCTGGGTATACGCATCAGCACCGGCGCATTCCGGTCATCTCCTATTGTCAGTATGTATGCGGAAAGTGGCTATTTCCCGCTGGATATCCACCGCACCTTAGAAGGCTTAAAATACCTCTTTCGCGTTCGGCAGTTTCCTTCCAACCCGGTCTACCAATCCCTCTTCGGCTCTTCCACTTCGGCCTGCTTTGACCGTCGTCCCCATTTCATACGACCGTACGGTCTACTGATGGCCCTCGTCTTGTCTTCTCTTGAGGTGGAAGGACAAGTACTCCCTTCTCCTCCCATTACCTTCTCCCTATGGACCCTTCCCCCATTCCGTATCTGCTCTTTCCTCTCTACTGCACCAAAGTCAAATTTCCACCCTTTTTCCCTCCGTCAGTTGTTTTTATCTCATTTCTCTATCCTTATTTTCACTGACGGCTCTCGCTCGCCGTTTGGAGTGGGTTGTACGGCAGCCTTCCCGTCAGTGGTTCAATCGCTATTCCTTCCCCCAACGGCTTCCATTTTTACGGCAGAACACACTGCTATTCTCTTGGCTCTTCGATTCCTTTCCCAGCTCTTACCTACATCTTTTGTCATCTATTCGGACTCCCGCAGCACTCTTGAGGCCATATCCTCACTCGTCTCCTCGCATCCGTTAGTGAGACAGATCTAGGACTGGCTTGTCCTTCTTGCATCACGTCGTAAGCTGATCGCCTTTTGTTGGGTACCTTCCCACGTCGGTGCTCCGGGCAACGAGTGTGCGGACGCTGCGGCGAGGAGGGTGTCCTCCCTACCGTTTGACCCTAACACACTTCTCCCGGCGTCGGACTTCACGAGGGTTTTCCGAGATGCACTCTTTTGGCGGTGGCAGCACCAGTGGGAGGATGGTGTCCGGGAATTTCCTGAGAGCGTTGAAGCCCACAATTCGTCAGTAGCCTTCCTCTTGTCAACGTGATCGATGCTTTGAGACCGCCCTGGTGCGGGTTCGCATTGATCACATTCATCTTACAAATGGTCATCTTATGACGGAGGATCTTGCTCCCCTTTGCCCTTGCGGGCATTCCTTTCTCTGTCTCACATTGCCTCTTGGTTTGCCCTGTCTTTGCCACTGCCCGTTCCCAGCTCCTCCCTTTCTGCCCTTCAGACTCCACTCTTACTCTTTTTCTTTTGTTGGATGACTCCTCACCTATACCGAAGGACACACTTTGCTCCTTTCTCCGCCAGACTGGCCTCTTATTCTCTATTTAAGATGACTTGAGTATAATTTCTTCTTCTTCTCTGCGATTTCTATTGCTTGCCCTCTCTTTTCTCACGGTCTTTCTTCCACTGCTCCATCTCCACTGTTTCTCTTCCCCTATCTCCTCGCGTTCTCTCATCCTAGTATCGGCGCGATATGACCTCGGCAGTTGAAGCGCCGGTGAAGCACTGCTATTCAATTCAATTCAGTTCCTGCCCTATCCACTCCTATGCCGGTGATTCCACTCTTCACTTCACCTGCTTCCCAAAGCGTTCCTCTCAACAGTCACTCCATGATTCGCGTAGGATGGCTATGGTACACCTGACCTCTGATTGTTCTGCCATCTCTGAATGGGGCAGAGAAAACCTTGTGACTTTCAATGCCTCAAAAACTAGGTTCCTCTATCTGTCTACTCGTTACAATCTTCCACAGGACTATCCCCTTACCTTCAACAACACGCAACTCAATCCTTCCCCTTCTCTTAACATTCTTGGCGCTTCCTTTTCACGTGATCTTTCCTGGAAAGATTACATATGCTCTCTTTCTAAAACAGCTTCGAAGAGGTTATGTGTGCTGTACCACCTCTGCAGTTTCTTCACCCCTACTCAGTTGGTCTCTATAAGGGGTCTTGTCCGCCCCTGTATGGAGTTCGCTCCTCATGTGTCGGGTGGTTCAACCCACACAGCCGTACTTGACCGAGTGGAATCAAAGGCTTTTCGTCTCATCAATTCCTCGCCTCTTACTGACTGTCTTCAATCCCTCTCTCTTCGCCGCAATGTTGCCTCACTCTCTCTTTACTATCTGTCACAGATTTGTGACTATGCTGCTCCAACCAATTAGAATTGTGATCCCATCGAGCTGATGTGACTTCTCAATGCTACTCCAGGCTAATAATATCCAAATTGAAATATAAGTTTTTATAACAGAACAGCTTAATACTAACAAGACAATATTACACGAGCTTCCCAATCCTTTAATTTTACTTTGGGAGTGATTTTCTTATGCCTTGTCCTTTATGAAATCCCAAACTATTATTAGGCAGATTCCACTATAGTGTGGTACTGGTGAAGAAGCCAGGCAGGGAAATGGAAACCATTTATTGCCAGTAGGGTGGAGAAATTCAAGCACACACACATCCAAAGCAATGGAAGTATTGTCCAGGCACCCAAAACCCAACTAATTTACCAACACGAGAAATTTCAGTGAAAGATATTGCACAGTCAAGTTTGTGGTGGAATGGGCCAGAGTGGCTAAAACTTGGAAGTGAAAATTGACCTTCTAATCAGCCTATTGTAGGAGAACACCAGGCCGAAGAAGAATGAGTGAGCGAGATGAGAAAATGCAGTGTGAACAGTTGTCAAGTTATGCAGTCGGACCCCATATTGAGGTTTGAGGATATTAGCAGTCTGAAAAGGTTGTTAAGAGTAACAGCATGGGTATATAGATTTACAGACAACATTAATGGAGAAACAAGAAAGGAAGGAGTTCTGAACAGTGAGGAGATTCAGCAAGCCAGGCACGACTGGTTGGTCTATGTACAGAAGGAAATTTTTGGTGAAGAGAGAAAATTGCCCACTAGCAGTCCATTATAGGTTCTACTAACACATTCTGCTCTCAAAGATTTGGATGTGGTTTTGGATCAGGACTTATTGAGAGTAGGAGGTAGACTACGGTTTTCTGGGCTTCCAAAGGAGAAAAGATATCCAATTTTGCTACCTTTTGAGGGGCACATTTTGGAACTTTTGATCCTGGATATTCAGGATAAGTTGTTCCATGCTGGAGTTAGAGAAGTGATAATAGAGATCAAACAGCAGTTTTGGATTCCCAAAATTAGACAAGTAGTTTAAAAGGTCTTGCATAGATGTGTGGTTTGCAAGTGCTGGAGTGCAAAGCCTTAGCATGAAAAAGTGGCTCCACTTCCAAGACAACGGCGTGTCTATACTGTTCCATTTGATTAGTTGGAGTAGACTTTGCGGGTCCAGTCTATGTTTATGAGCAAAGGGAATCCAACAAAGATTATGTATGTCTTTTCGCATGTGCTACCACCAGAGCAATCCATTTGGAGTTGGTAAACAACTTAATTAGTGATGTATTTCTTTTGGGCTTTGAAATGTTTGTGAACAGAAGGAGTTTCCCAAGTAAAATCATATCTGATAATGCAAAAACCTCCAAAAAGTCTACAAAGGAACTCCAAAAAGTTTGGTCCTTGCTAAAAGAGGAAGGATTCCAATCCTACTTTTCACACCATGGGGTACAGTAGGAGTTTATTGTAGAGAGAGCACCATGGTGGGAAGGATTTTGGGAAAGGCTAGAAGTGTAAGAAGTGAGAAGTGTAAAGTGTCCATTAAATAAACTTTTGGCTAATGCTCATTTGAGCAAAGAAGAGTTCTGCACTTTTTGTGTGAAGTAGAAGCAATGGTGAATTGTAAGCCCATCACCTTTGTTTCTAACAGATGCAGGATGCAGAGCCATTGACACCAAATCACTTTCGTTGTGGTAAACGATTAACATGAAGTTTCACTTTGCCAGTTGACTTACAGCCTATTCACACTAGTCAAGAAGAGTTAACCAGAAGATTCAAGTACCTTGAAGAGCTGCAAGATTAGTTATGGAAGAGGTGGCAGATGGAATACCTGCCAGAACTCAATTATTACCCAACAAGCAATGTAAAGGGCTCCAATGCAAATTGTATGAAAGTGGGAGAAGTCGTAATGATTGGGGATGAATGACCAAGGTCAGGGGCGTCGATTGCTCTAAAAGAGTTGGGGGGACACTTCGCCTTTAAACACCGAATCAAACAATACTCTGAGTAGCTGTTGCCACAAGTGCTACGTGCAATTATTAAAATTGCACACAGATGTTCATGACAATAATTTATAATATTGTTATTACATTTGCATATGCATATAATACGACATATAACGTCTTATTAGGTGCCATTAATAGTTAGCATTTATAGCAATTCCTATAACTGGTAGGTTGTACCCTCCCTTTGTAAAAAGTGGGAGGGACATGTCCCCTGCGTCCCCCCGGCAATCGACGCCCATGACCAAGGTAATGCTGGAAGCTTGCCATAGTTGAAGAGTTGGTTGTTGGCAAAGACAATTTAGTGAGGTCTGCACTGGCGAAGACTTCAGGAGGAAAATTAAAGAGGTCCATACAAAAACTCTCTGCCTTAGAAACCAGTACAGACACAGATAGTTGAGATGAGGCATTTGGGTTACAGCTTTCAGGAGGGAGCTTGTCTGAACTCGCAGTGTTTGAAAATCTAGAAGAGGAAGAGCTATTGTTGTCTCAAAGCGATATGATGACTAAACTAATCAATGCAGCAGTGCTCGTATATATTAAATTAAGGTGTGTATATATAATATATAATATATATATAATCTCAATCTCATAATTGAAAGGCTCGCGAAAAATTCACTTTGAGCTAGCATTTTTGGGCTCCATTGAGATCATTTTTGGACACTGGGAGCGTCCTTTCTACAGTAATTCCACCCACAACCCTGGGTTCCCCTTAAAATCGAGAACAAACTAATCTAACTCAGTAAGAACAACTTAAGGTCTTTTGAGGACATACACATAATTATAACAAAAAAAAAAAAAGGTTGGCCTTTTGTCTGTCGTCTAAGCATTAACGCCTGTGAAATTTTTAAGCGGATTGTTTATACAATTGGGAATCACTACAGACTTGTAATTTTTCATATCCATCTCATCTCAGAAGTGTGGAGTTAGAGAGAAATTGGAATTTACGGTTGGGCCTAAGAATTTTGTTTTTCTTTTGTGGTAGTGTTTTAGGATCCGTGTAGTGCACTTTGTTCCCTATTTTACTAAAAGTGTTTCCGAGAGGACAGCTTGGGAGAGTTCTCTTTCGGTTGAGTATTTGATAATCTTTGTATAAAGGGTCGTTGCATCGTGCTTGTTAACCAGCTGTGTTGGTGCAAATTCTAGTCTGCTCAGAAATATCATTTTTTTTTTTTATTGCTGAACTTTAGCCTGACGTTGGTTTGCTTCACTTGACTTCTGAAAGGTATTATCGATTAGGTTCTAGGATTACGACCGGTGTCAAAGGTAGCCCTCCCCTACCCTCTATTTTCTTGTAATGTCCTTTCTTTGGAATGGCCATTAACAGACCACAATTTGTTGGTTCGAGCTACGTCAAAAAGATATAGCCAGCATTTATATCAAACTTCATTAACGTGGACATTTTCGGTCCCCGGACATTAGACCGACAGTATCATTACTGGACTGTCCAGCACAATCCTGAATGTCTGGCAATCATAAACATGACAGGAAAATGTAGGAATAGTGGAGGGCTACTACTAGTGATGTGAGTCGTTTTTTATTGTGTCGTTTTTTTTGTTTTTTTTGTCGTTTTTTTTGTTTAAAACGAAGGTAGTCTGTTTTTTTTGTTTTTTTGTTTTTTATTGTTTTAAACTTATTCCATATTTTTTTTCCTTTAATCTAATAAGTATATTAGTATTACCTATAATTTACTATACTACCATGCTTATACGGTTATACCTAGTATATATACTATATAGTCATCTTTTAGAAAAATTGAATCACGCAAAAAGTATATAATAGAAAGGAAAAACAAACCCTCATTTTTTATATGTATATATATTTTTTAACTAGAACATAAAACATTCTTCCTCGTTTCAAACAATATACATAATTGTGATTGGCAAGAGTACCAGTATATATATTCCAGATAGAAAAGGAAAATATTCACCTTTTTTTGAACCTTTTTGTTAACCTACATTTCCATGGAAGAATCATCATTAGATTGGGTAGAGCATATATGCTTTCAATATCACAGGTACGGTATAATATCCATAATACTGGTATAAAACAATAGATATAATTGTGATTGGCAAGAATACCAGTGTGTGATATATATATATATATATAATATATATATATATATATATATATAATTATATATATATATATATATATATATTCCAAATAGAAAAATAAAAAAAATATAAATATTCATCTCTTTCTTTAACCTTTGTGTTAACCTAATGCTGTTTAACTTTCATTATCTGATTCTATTTCCATTGAAGAATCATTATCACTAGATTGATTAAAGCAATAGTTTCAATATCACAGGTACTGGTATTTATTGCAGATTTGGATGTTGACGAAGCCAATGTAGCACCATGTTTACTTCACTTTCTTGGAATTTTGCATTTTGGGATATAAATACTAGCTTTGCTGCTCTGTCTGTGCTTAATTGGTTTCTTTTGGCTGTATGGATATTACTGTATGTGCTAAATGATCTCGGAGGTAATGAAAGGGCGAAATAGAGGTGTATGAGTTTGTGTAGGTATATAGTGAGTATGCATGCGTATGTATCTGGAATTCTGGATTTATGCATGTGTATGGGGCATACAATAGATATAAATGTGTATATAAGTATTTATGTATATATTGGTATATATGTATGGGTGTATGTGTATGATATATATATATGGATGGTCTCGGGGGGGGGGGGGGGGAATATGTCATCGCGGGTCTAAAGGATGTAAGTGGGAGATTCAAAATCCGAGGCATGGATGGAGAGTCCTGGGAAGGTTGGACAATGGGCAGTCAGCTCCCAGCCAGTGTTCTCGCAAGTTTAATGGATCTCAAGATACAAGACTTTCAGTGCAAGAAAGAGGCCAGTTTTTTCTGTAAATAGGCTGAAAAGGACATTCTATACTGGTACCATATGGCCTATTTTATTATTTATTTATTTATTTTTATAATATATATCATTGCAAAAGTATACCTTATAATTAAATTGGCAATATCTATATTAATTATTAAAAAAAAAAAAAAAAAAAAAAAAAAAAAAAAAAAAACGGTTTTTTTACATCACTAGCTACTACAGACACAAGTAGCTGATTATCATCATCACGCACGATTTTGGGGTTGGCCTTTGAACCCTGTAAATCCCATTTCTGCTTTTCAAGACTAGACTGCTTGAGGGCGTATGCCTTCAACTAGAGCTCGATGCTCTCCAAAGAGACGACTTTGTCAAGAGCGAGCACCTCTCATGGAGTGGCGAGGACAAGGACAGCTTTAATTTAATTTTTTTTCGCATCCTTGGAAAGAACACTTTGGAATGTGGTTGCTCATTGTAAACTCTATTACATTAAGCGATATTATATTTAGTTGTCATTATTGTTTGATTCGTTGAAATTCACTTTTTTTTTTTCTTTTTTTTTTCTCGACGTGAAACAGCATTTCAACTTCTCGAGAGCTTACTGTAACGACTCATATTTTAGTTTTACTACGCTGTCTTAGTTGAATAACTTAAATTTTCTGAACAGTAGGCTTTCGTGAGGTATGAAGACAGAGATGACGCAGTAAATAAAAAAGGAGTCGTTACGGCGAGGTCCTGAACTCAAAAATTCATTAATCTTTTGTAGAGCGATTTCAACTTTTTAAACACACTTACATTTGTAATTTTTAATATCAGTGCTTAAATCATTCTGTAGTTTGAACAATGAAAATCGATGATTTTCGGGGCTGAAGGTAATTTAACCCTTTCAGCCCTGAATTTTTTGTAGGGTTAAGTTATGAATGCGTGTATTTGAAACGTTAGCAATTGGCATCTTCAGTCCTTAAAGGGTTAAATAGAGTATCGACATACCTTCGCTCGTTACAATCAAAGTAATTTTGTAAAAAATATGGAGTCCGTTATCTTACTACATTGTTTATATTAAAAAAATAAACTATGCTGAAAGCCTGCGCTACATCAAATATACACATTTATAAGCCTTGCATTACTGGGTAAAGTATTTTAAGTATTTGGGATGGGTTTGAGTGGATGAATTGAATTGAATAAATAGCAGTTCTTCACCAGCGCTTCGACTGCCGAGGTCATATCGCGCCGATACTAGAGTAAGGAGAGAGCGCGAGGAGATAGGGGGGGAGAAACAGTGGAAAGGGAGAAACATCGTGAAGAGAGAGAGAGAGAGTTACAAGGAAAAGAAGCACCTCAAAAGGCCTTGCGGCCCATACCGAGGAGGTACCAATGACAACGGGTGTCAGGGAAAATTTGTAAAAGTTTATTTTTCTTTCAACTATCCTAGCAGTAGTAGAAAACTGGATAGAAAAGTAGAAGGCTCTCTCCCCACCCTCCGCTCCCTCCCTGCCAGAGGCAGGTACGGAAAAAGGTTGAAGAAAATACCTTGACCCTGGAAAAGTAGCCAAGGAAATTTTACAGGAAAGTGGAGAATATATAAATAGCTCTAATTTAGTTTGCTCACAGAGACACCGTTGCAAGCGATCTCCTGCAGAGTTTTCTTATGTTTAGTCTTAAACTATGAGAGTATTCAGTACTTTTGTCTAGCCTATTTTTTAAACACATTTACACTTTGACTGGAAACAACCTCTGAGGGAAGTTGGTTCCAGATATAACTATTTTATAGGAAAAGAAATTTCCGCAGACTGGGTCCTAAATGTCTTTACACACTCAAATAGTGTGCAAGATTTCGTCTACCCTTTTCTTGAACTGATCCACAGAGGAACTGTTCACAACTTCCGAAGGTAACCTGTTCCATGTTTCAAGATCTTATACGTAAAGTAATTCCCACACACACTAGTCCTAAAACCGTTTCAAATCCAACTTCCAACCATTGTTGCGAGTTGGGTTATCATTTAAACTAAACATACTTCTAAAATCGAATCGTTTGAACCCGCGTAAGAGCTTGAAAGCCTCGATCAGTTGACCGCGCAGCCTCCGAGTTTCAGCGAAAACAAGTCAGTTCAGGCGCGTAACCGTCGATTGTAGCCCATATGCCTAACGGAAGGGATTAACTTTGTGGCCTTCGCCTGCACTCGCTCCAGCCTCTCAATATCTTTTTCCTGAGGGTGGGCGACCAGAACTGCACAGCATACTCCAGGGCGGCCCGAACAAGGGAATTGTACAGTGAGAGCACAATCTCCTTGTTCCGAAACTGAAATTGCCTCCAGATATAAACCCAATAGTTTCTGGGCTTTCTTTTCCACTCTACACACTGTTTCGAAACTTAAGGTCGCTGCTAATTAGCACACCCAAGTCCTTTTTCTAAATCAGTCACCTCGATATTACTACCCAACATCGAGTAGTCCGACTTGGGATTGGCGTAGCCAATGTGCATCACTTTGCATTTACCCAAGTTAAACGGCATTTGCCATTTTTCGGACCACTCTCTATCCTACCTAGGTCCGCACGCAGTTCCTCGATCGCTTCGGGCGTCCCAACATTGGCCCCAAGCTTGGTGTCATCAGCGAATTTGGCGATCCGACTGACGATGCCACCGTCGATATCATTTATGTAAAATGATAAACAACAGTGGCCCCAAAACGGAACCCTGAGGAACCCCACTAGTGACCGAGGCCCAACCCGATCTAGCCCCTTAATTACCACCCTCTGCCGCCTATTCCTCAGCCAGTTTTCAATCCACCTACCTATTTCCCCACCGATACCCAGCGCGCGCACTTTCGCCGTTAGCCGGCGGTGAGGTACCTTATCAAAGGCTTTCTGAAAGTCGAGATAAAGTATATCAATAGCCCTACTCTTATCGTACTCACTCAACATGACGTGGAAAAACTCGAGCAAGTTGGTGAGACACGACCTATGCCGTCTAAAACCCATGTTGGGAGTCCCCAAGCAGCTTGTAGGAATCCAGATGGTCAACGATCCTATCAGCTATTATCCCTTCTAATAATTTACCTACAACTGAAGTGAGACTAATGGGACGATAGTTCCCTGGACTTTCGTGATCCCCTTTCTTAAAGATAGGGGTCACGTTGGCTTCCCTCCAGTCACCAGGCACCTGGCCCATCTCCAACGATTTGTTGAAGACTGTAGCCAGGTGGGGAGCCACCTGGTCGCGCACTTCTCGCAACACTCTGGGAGAAAACTGATCTGGCCCAGGAGCCTTAAACGCGCTCAGTTTGTCTATTCTATCGGCAACGACTGTCGCGGTACATCTAACACTATCCAAGCCAGCACCTTCGTGCCTCACGCCTGGCTCGGGGATGACGCGGGTATCCTCCCTGGTGAACACCTCCGCAAAGTACTCATTAAGCACATTAGCGATGTCCGCGTCGGAGGTCCGCAGAACGCCGCTTCCGTCCTTTAATGGACCTATCATGCTTCTAATGGGCTTTCTACTATTAACATAACTGAAGAATTCCTTAGGGTTCCCCTTGCAGTGGCTTGCCACCCGTAGTTCTCGTTACGTTTCGCTAGCTAACCTTCGCCTTCACTTCCCTACACAGGCGGACATACGCTTCAGTGTTCTCGTGGAACGATTGGCCTTCGCCCTCCTATACGCACTTTCCTATTCGATAGCCGAAGCGATGTCACGATTGAACAACTTAGGCTGCGTTGAAGCAGGGGTGACCGGTTTTGAGGGTATGCAGCAGACTGCAGCACCATAAACTCGCCGGAATGCACTCCACACTCCCTCAACATCGCCGCCAACCTCTAACCCCATCTCTCCTACGCTATCCCTGAGGCTAACAAAGTTCGCCCGCCGGAGATCGAGCTTACTGCCTCTCGAGTTACTACGCTCACCCGAGGGACGCACACACGGAACCTAATAAGACCGTGATCACTCCCGCCCAATGATTCGTCAACGGTGAGGCCAGTGACGAGGTATTCTTCGGTCGTGAATACTAAGTCTAGAACGCTTTCGCCTCGTGTAGGCTCGTTGACCCACTGAGTGAGGAAGTTCTCATCAGCAAAGTCAACTAGCCTCCTCCCTTCAGCATCGGCAGTCCTGTTTTCCCACTTTATGCCGCGACAGTTGAAGTCTCCTAAAACTACACACACCCTATCCCCTAGCAGGCTACTGAGTTCGGTGTACAGGGCTGTATCCTCCACGAGGAGGAGATGCGGAGGTCTGTACACCAAGATTAACCTATAGTTCGTCCCTCCCACGTTCAGATTGTTATTTTATTTATTTGTCGGGTTCAAAATCCCAGCTGAGCCGTGAACGGCCAAATTCTAAAGGGCAAGTTCTACCTAAAGCCCAAGTTAAGCTAAATTAAAACTTACGGATTGAGATCCTATTAGATCCTACCTCAGGGTAACCTCAGGGTTGCTGACTCGATGCGGGCCTACCTTAGACCTTAATTACATGAACTTAAAGTAAACAAAAAGGGTACTATTTGTGGTCTTTCTGAACCTTGCAACAACAACGCAACCTGGACTATTGCACGATGCAACAATCATGTATCTAAACAACCAAACTGAATTGCAAGAGAGCTCTCTATCAGACCACACCGTTACGTACGACCTTCCACAAACGAGTAGAAAAGACGCGCAGCGTCCCAAAATGATGCCAACAGTGTGACCAAACAATGATGTCACAAGAGCTCAAAAATGCTAGCTCTAAATTAAGTTAATTTTTCACTAACCTTACAATTATGAGATGGATATATATACACCTTAACTTAATATATATACAAGCAATGCTGCATCAATCAGCTTAGTCATCGTATCGCCTTGGGACAAACAATGGTTCTTCCTCTTCTAGATTTTCTAACACTCCCCACCGAAGAGGCATTGTTGTCATTACCTTCTGCAAGGTTAGCCAAGCTTCTTCATGAGGCTGTAACTCAAATGTTTCATCTTGACTATCTGTGTTTTTGCTGATTTCTAAAGCATAGAGTTTTTGTATAGGTCTCTTTAACTTTCCTCCTGAAGTCTTTACCAGTGCAGACCTAACTAAATTGTCTTTGCCACAAACAACTCTTCAATTATGCCAAGCTTCCACCATTGCCTTGGTCTTCATCCCCAATCATTACCACTTCTCCCACCTTGATACAATTTGCATTGGAGCCCTTACCTTGCCTGATGGGTAATAATTGAGTTCGGCAAGTATTCCATCTGCCACCTCTTCCATAACTGATTTGTAGCTCTTCAAGGTACCTGAACCGTCTGGTTAACTCTCCTTGAGTGCTCTGGATAGGCTGCAAGTCTTCTGGCACACTGGGGCTTGATGTTAATCGTTTACCACAAAGAAAATGATTTGGTGTCAATGGCTCTGCATCCTGCATACCGTTGGAAACAAAAGTGATAGGCCTACTGTTCACCATTGCTTTACTTCACATAAAACAGTAGAGAATTCTTCTTTGCTCAAATGAGCATTAGCTAAAAGTTTCTTTAATGGACACTTTACACTTCTCACTAGCCTTTCCCAAAATCCTCCCCACCATGGTGCTTCTCTCAACAATAAACTCCCACTGTACCCTTGGTGTGAAAAGTAGGATTGGAATCCTTCCTCTTTTAGCAAGGACCAAATTTCTGGAGTTCCTTTGCAGCCTTTTTGAAGGTTTTTGCATTATCCGATATGATTTTATTTGGGAAACCCCTTCTGTTCACAAACCTTTTAAAGGCCAAAAGAAATACATCACTACTTTAAGTTGCTTAAACTCCAAATGGATTGCTCTGGTGGTAGCACAGGTGAAAAGACATATATAATCTTGTTAGACTCCCCTCGCTCATACACATAGACTGGCCCTGCAAAGTCTACTCCCACTACATCAAATGGGGCAGTATAGACACACCGCTCTTGGAAGTGGAGCCACCTTTTCATAATAAGGCTTTGCACTCCAACGCTTGCAAACCACACATTTATGCAAGACCTTTTTCACTACTTGTCTAATTTGAGAATCCAAAATTGTTGTCTAATCTCTATTATCACTTCTCTAATCCAGCATGTAACAGCTTATGAGAGTATCCAGGATCAAAAGGTCCACAAAGTGCCCCCCAGAAGGTAGCAAAATTGGATGTCTTTTCTCCTCTGGAAGCCAGAAAACTGTAGTCTACCCTACTCTCAATAAATCCTGATCCAAAAACACACCCAAACCCTTGAGCGCAGAATGTGTGGTAGAACCTGTAATGGATGGCTGGTGAGCAATTCCCGCTCTTCACCAAATTTTTCCTTCTGCGCATATACCACCCAGTATTTCCTGGCTTGCTGAATCTCATTACTGTTCAGAATTCCTTCCCTTCTTGTTTCTCCCTTAATGTTGTTGGTAAATCTATATATCCATGCTGTCACTCTTAACAATCTTTTCAGACTGCTAATGTCCAAGCCTCAATATGGGGTCCTGCTGCATAACTTGACAACTGTTCACAGCGCATTTTCTCACCTCACTCACCCATGCTTCTTCAGCCGGCATTCTCCTACAATAGGCTGATTAGAAGGCCAGTTTTCACTTCCAAGTTTTAGCCACTCTGGCCCATTCCACCACAACTTGTTTATGAAAGATCTTTCACCGAAATTCCTCGTGTTGGTAAATCAGCGGGGTTTTGGATGCCTGGACAATGCTTCCATTGCTTGGGATCTGTAGTGCGCTTGAATTTCCTCCACCCTATTGGCAACAAAATGGTTTCCATTTCCTTGCCTGACTTCTTAACCAGTGCCAAACTATAGTGGAGTCTGTCCAATAATAGCTTGAATTTCATAGAGGCCCAAAGACTTTCGCACTGTAATTGCAAGCCGACTAGCATAACGGCACCCATCAATTCCAACCTTGGAACAGAAAGCCTTTTCAAAGGTGCTACTCTACTTTGCAGCAACCAACCTGCAACTTACTTCCTCTTGCAATGCGCCTCTTATAAAATACAAGTTGCATAGGCTTCCTCACTTGCATCACAAAAGATGTGCAGCTCCAAAATTGTCTGGACTATTGTTTAACTCTCCAAAGTACCATCTTGGGATTCAATGTCTCCAAGATGTGCCAATTCTTTGAACCAATATTTCCACCTTCCACCATATGATCAGGTAACTCTTGGTCCCAACCAAGTCCAATTTCCCAGAGGCTCTGAAACCAAATTTTTGACTTTATCACAAATGGAGCCAGGAATCCAAGAGGATCAAAGACCTTCGAAGCCAAACTAAGAGCTGTACGTTTTGTCCACCTTGTCTCATTCTCAGCCAGCTCTACTAAAGATTTCCCATTGAAGGTAAACAAATCATCATCTTGCTGCCAAACGATGCCTAGCACCTTTGCGTCTATTGCCCACAACTCCTTAATACCAGAATCCTCAATACTTTCTGCTGCATCAGGTATTACAGAGGAATGACTCATAAACTCTTGTAATTGCGAATGATTGGTCTGCCATTTTCTGAGCTCCATGCCAGCCTCCCTCATTATAGCTCTAGCCTCCATGAATATCTGTTTAGCCATTTCTGTATTATCCACGGAACATAGCAAATCATCAACATAAAATTTTTCATTATGTGTTCAATAGTGTAGGATAGACTTCAGAATATTTCTTAAAATGGTACTGCATAGTAGCTGCCAACAGAAATGGACTAGAGCTGAGGCCAACACAACACTGACTTCATTCTATAGCTTGAACCTTAGGTTCATTTTCCAACAAGTCTTTCGATCCACCACACAGATACCTTACTGCATCTCTGTCCTCTGGTTTTAACTTTATCCGCAAAAAGGCTTGCTTCACATCTGCAGTCAATGTACTCTACCAAACCTGAATCTCAGTAACAAGGAAAATAAATCTGCATTTAAATTTGGCCCAGCATCCAAACAGTCATTCAAGGACACACCACCTTTGTCCTTGGCTGAGCCATCAAAAAACCCTCAGTTTGGTGGTAGTTTTGTCTCGCCGTACCACTGCATGGTGTGGCAGATAATGTGCCTCCTGGCTCACCAGCTCACCTTGCACCCTTTCAGCATAGCCTCCCTTACATAACTTAGGATGGCCTCATCGTATTCAATTAACAACAACTCATTTTTTCTTAGCTGTACAATGAAGTCTCCAACTCCGATTAGCTAGCTGAAGGTTTGAACCGGGTTTGCAAGAATCCTTCCATGGTAGGCCAACTTCATAGCAAATCTCTAAACCCAATCCCTTTTTCAAATTGCTCTAAAACATCATTGTTCACTGTACTTGCTGGTTGTCCTTTATACCAATAGATTCAAGTTCCCAAAACGCTTTCAAATGCCTTTCCAGACCATGGCTGTTCTCCTCAATCTTAACAAAAAGAGCCTTAACTTCCATTTCATTGCAATAACTACCATGTAGCATCCAGCCTAGCTTACTTTCAATAGCTACCGGGCCTTGAGATGTACGGACAATATTACCAGTGATGAAGTCCCAATAATAGTCAGCTCCAATCAAAAGACTAATATCTTCTGTTCCCTCAAACTTATTATTGCCCAAATTAATTCCTTTAACTTGCAATTCTTGGACACATGCCATATCTAAACAAGTAGTGACTGGAGCACAAAGTTCTAATCGCTACAGTGGACCTTGATAGTGGGACTTTGCGGTAACAACCCTTTAACCAGAACTTCTACCTTCTTAAATTTGGTTCGGTTTTGAACGGAAACCCCCCAAACCCAGAAATTCTTAAATTTTCCCTCTTAAGTTCTTTTAAACTTCAATTTTCTGGAAATTCTGGTCTTAATAAAACTACACTGGCTACCACTATCAAACAACACTCTTACAGTAGCTTCTCCCTCATTCCCAATTAATAAGGCTGCAGTTGTTTGCAATAATCCCCCTTTACTTTTACTCCCTTGCATAGCAGTGGCATGTGCCACTGATGTCTCTACTTCTGGGGTAGGCCTACTAAGTGTGTTTTCACACAATAATGGCTGATGCCTACCATGACAATTTTTGCACAAAATTTTAAACTTACAAAACCTTGCTCTATGACCTTTCAAAAAACATTTAAAACATGCTGTGGACTTAGTTACCCTGTCCTTTCTCTCCTCAAAGGGTAAGGCCTCAGCCACCTCACATTTATATGACTTGTGGTTGCCTTCGCAAAATATGCATTCCTTGATTCCCTTTAATTTATTCTCAGAGGAGGCATGTAGAGCTGACACTGTACCTGGGCTATTCCTTTTTGTGGAAACTTTGGTGCTGTGCCTGCCTTTGTCCCCTTGTTTACCATCCCACTGTGCAAACTCAACTCCCTCTCGTCTTGCTAATTCTGTGCCTAAAAGACTTAACATCTGCTGAAGGGGGATGTACACATGTTCTGCAGAGTGTCCCCTACTTAATTCAAGCAAAATTGAGCTAGGCAATTTAGACTCCAGTGTAGGAACCAACATTATACCATACTTTTCCATTCCTACACCCAAGTTGTCCAGGGACCTAGTTCTAATTTCAAATTCATCATATAACTGCCGTAACTCCTTGACACTATTAGGATTATTAACAGGAGGTATAGCTAAAAGTGCACGGAGGTGGCTTTTAATTAAGATCTCTGGCTTACCAAACCGTTTCTTTAATATATCCCAAGCCACATTATAATTAGCCTCTGTTAATGCTAATCCTGCTATAGTCTTTGCTGCCTCCCCTTCCAAGAGGGACCGCAAATAATTAAACTTCTCCACGGCACTTAACACTTGACTAGAATGAACTGCTGATTGAAAACTGTCTGCCCATCCTTGCCATTCCTGAATACTCCCAGAAAATGTTTTGAGTACAAGCCTCGGTAATTGAACTACAGATCTGTTAACCTTAACTTCACAAGCATCATTTGTTGAGTGTTGTGTTTCATTATTAGACCTGGTCTCTAACTGTACTGAGCTGCTAAACTCTTTTGCTCGGAGGCCTACGTTAATCATATCATCAATAATCTCTTCAAAGTAAATTATGTTATTTTCTATTTCATCCTCTTCTATAAGAGCCTCAATTTTAACATTTACCTCACTTAGAGCAACCTTTTTAGTTTCTAATATGGAAAGCTGCGCAGTCACTAAGCGTAAATCCTCTTGCTCTATGGCAGAATCTATAGTGGCAATGACCTTTGTAATTAGACCTTTGTAGGCGCTTCTCCTTTTTATAAATTTGTTCAATTCAGATGCACTCATCTTCAATGTAAACAACCCTTGGGCTCAATACCAAATGAGCTGAATTGGCAGAAATACTTAACCAAACTGATCAAACGCAAATTTTACTTTCAAATAAACTGAATTGCTGGGTGGGGTACTAACCAAACACCAGTATGGAATACCAAATTTTCCACCCCAGGACCTTAATTCAATAATGACCCAAAATTAACCAAACCGGAAAAAATGTAGGCCAAAAACGACAGACGACTGGCCAAGTTTCGCAATTGGGCGACCAACTTTACCCTGGGACCTTAATTCAATAATAACCCAAAATTAACCAAACCGGAAAAAATGTAGGCCAAAAACGACAGACGACTGGCCAAGTTTCGCAATTGGGCGACCAAACTTTACCCTGGGACCTTAATTCAATAATAACCCAAAATTAACCAAACCGGAAAAATGTAGGCCAAAACGACAGACGACTGGCCAAGTTTCGCAATTGGGCGACCAAACTTTCAATAATAACCCAAATTAACCAAACCGGAAAAAATGTAGGCCAAAAACGACAGACGACTGGCCAAGTTTCGCAATTGGGCGACCAAACTTTCAATAATAACCCAAATTAACCAAACCGGAAAAAATGTAGGCCAAAAACGACAGACGACTGGCCAAGTTTCGCAATTGGGCGACCAAACTTTTTACCCTGGGACCTTAACTCAATAATACTCAACCCGTCTAGGCCTAACTTGGGATACAATTTGCACAATCAGAACTTTGCCGAAAAATAGTCACTGACTCAGTCTTGGGGTAGAATCCGGTTCGAAGGACCATGTTATTTTATTTATTTGTCGGGTTCAAAATCCCAGCTGAGCCGTGAACGGCCAAATTCTAAAGGGCAAGTTCTACCTAAAGCCCAAGTTAAGCTAAATTAAAACTTACGGATTTGAGATCCTATTAGGTCCTACCTCAGGGTAACCTCAGGGTTGCTGACTCGATGCGGGCCTACCTTAGACCTTAATTACATGAACTTAAAGTAAACAAAAAGGGTACTATTTGTGGTCTTCTTTCTGAACCTTGCAACAACAACGCAACCTGGACTATTGCACGATGCAACAATCATGTATCTAAACAACCAAACTGAATTGCAAGAGAGCTCTCTATCAGACCACACCTTTACGTACGACCTTCCACAAACGAGTAGAAAAGACGCGCAGCGTCCCAAAATGATGCCAACAGTGTGACCAAACAATGATGCCACAAGAGCTCAAAAATGCTAGCTCTAAATTAAGTTAATTTTTCACTAACCTTACAATTATGAGATGGATATATATACACCTTAACTTAATATATATACAAGCAATGCTGCATCAATCAGCTTAGTCATCGTATCGCCTTGGGACAACAATGGTTCTTCCTCTTCTAGATTTTCTAACACAGATCGACGCCAAGCAGCTCCCGTTCCGACCGGAACTGGCAGTCAACCGGACTCAACGTGTCTCTGACGTATATTAGAGAGAGAGAGAGAGAGTTACAAGGAAAAGAAGTACCTCAAAAGGCCTTGCGGCCCATACCGAGGAGGTACCAATGGCAACGGGTGCCAGGGAAAATTTTATAAAAGTTTATTTTTCTTTCAACTATCCTAGCAGTAGTAGAAAACTGGATAGAAAAGTAGAAGGCTCTCTCCCCACCCTCCCTGCCAGAGGCAGGTACGGAAAAAGGTTGAAGAAAATACCTTGACCCAGGAAAAGTAGCCAAGGAAATTTTACAGGAAAGTGGAGAATATATAAATAGCTCTATATTTAGCTTGCTTACAGAGACACCGTGCAAGCGATCTCCTGCAGAGTTTTCTTATGTTTTAGTCTTGAACTATGAGAGTATTCAGTACTTTGTCTAGCCTATTTTTAAACACATTTACACTTTGACTGGAAACAACCTCTGAGGGAAGTTGGTTCCAGATATTAACTATTTTATAGGAAAAGAAATTTCCGCAGACTGAGGTCCTAAATGTCTTTACACACTCAAATAGTGTGCAAGATTTCGTCTACCCTTTTCTTGAACTGATCCACAGAGGAACTGTTCACAACTTCTGGAGGTAACCTGTTCCACGTGTCACAGATCTTATAAGTAAAGTAATTCCCACACACACTAGTCCTAAACCGTTTCAAATCCAACTTCCAACCATTGTTGCGAGTTGGGTTATCATTTAAACTAAACATACTTCTAAAATCGACATCGTTGAACCCGCGTAAGAGCTTGAAAACCTCGATCAGTTGACTGCGCAGCCTCCGAGTTTCAAGCGAAAACAAGTTCAGGGCGCGTAACCGTCGATTGTAGCCCATATGCCTAACGGAAGGGATTAACTTTGTGGCCCTCGCCTGCACTCGCTCCAGCCTCTCAATATCTTTCCTGAGGGTGGGCGACCAGAACTGCACAGCATATTCCAGGTGCGGCCGAACAAGGGAATTGTACAGAGAGAGCACAATCTCCTTGTTCCGAAACTGAAATTGCCTCCTGATATAACCCAATAGTTTCTGGGCTTTCTTTTCCACCTCTACGCACTGTTTCGTAAACTTAAGGTCGCTGCTAATTACCACACCCAAGTCCTTTTCTAAATCAGTCACCTCGATATGACTCCCCAACATCGAGTAGTCCAACTTGGGATTGGCGTAGCCAATGTGCATCACTTTGCATTTACCCAAGTTAAACGGCATTTGCCATTTTTCGGACCACTCTCCTATCCTACCTAGGTCCGCACGCAGTTCCTCGATCGCTTCGGGCGTCCCAACATTTGCCCCAAGCTTGGTGTCATCAGCGAATTTGGCGATCCGACTGACGATGCCACCGTCGATATCATTTATGTAAATGATAAACAACAGCGGCCCCAAAACGGAACCCTGAGGAACCCCACTAGTGACCGAGGCCCAACCCGAACTAGCCCCTTTAATTACAACCCTCTGCCGCCTATTCTTCAGCCAGGTTTCTACCCATATACCTATTTCCCCACCGATACCCAGCGCGCGCACTTTCGCCATTAGCCGGCGGTGAGGTACCTTATCAAAGGCTTTCTGAAAGTCGAGATAAAGTATATCAATCGCCCTACTCTTATCATACTCACCCAACATGACGTGGAAAAACTCGAGCAAGTTGGTGAGAGACGACCTATGCCGTCTAAACCCATGTTGGGAGTCCCCAAGAGAGAGAGAGAGAGAGAGTTACAAGGAAAAGAAGTACCTCAAAAGGCCTTGCGGCCCATACCGAGGAGGTACCAATGGCAACGGGTGCCAGGGAAAATTTTGTGAAAGTTTATTTTTCTTTCAACTATCCTAGCAGTAGTAGAAAACTGGATAGAAAAGTAGAAGGCTCTCTCCCCACCCTCCCTGCCAGAGGCAGGTACGGAAAAAGGTTGAAGAAAATACCTTGACCCTGGAAAAGTAGCCAAGGAAATTTTACAGGAAAGTGGAGAATATATAAATAGCTCTATATTTAGCTTGCTCACAGAGACACCGAGCAAGCGAACTCCTGCAGAGTTCTCTGAGGTTTTAATCTTAAACTATGAGTGTGTTCAGTACTTTGTCTAGCCTATTTTTAAACAGATTTACACTGACTGGAAACAACCTCTGAGGGAAGTTGGTTCCAGATATTAACTATTTTATAGGAAAAGAAATTTCCGCAGACTGAGGTCCTAAATGTCTTTACACACTCAGTGTGCAAGATTTCGTCTACCCTTTTCTTGAACTGATCCACAGAGGAACTGTTCACAACTTCCGAAGGTAACCTGTTCCATGTGTCACAGATCTTATACGTAAAGTAATAACCACACACACTAGTCCTAAACCGTTTCAAATCCAACTTCCAACCATTGTTGCGAGTTGGGTTATCATTTAAACTAAACATACTTCTAAAATCGACATCGTTGAACCCGCGTAAGAGCTTGAAACCCTCGATCAGTTGACCGCGCAGCCTCCGAGTTTCAAGCGAAAACAAGTTCAGGGCGCGTAACCGTCGATTGTAGCCCATATGCCTAACGGAAGGGATTAACTTTGTGGCCCTCGCCTGCACTCGCTCCAGCCTCTCAATATCTTTCCTGAGGGTGGGCGACGAGAACTGCACAGCATACTCCAGGTGCGGCCGAACAAGGGAATTGTACAGTGAGAGCACAATCTCCTTGTTCCGAAACTGAAATTGCCTCCTGATATAACCCAATAGTTTCTGGGCTTTCTTTTCCACTTCTACACACTGTTTCGTAAACTTAAGGTCGCTGCTAATTAGCACACCCAAGTCCTTTTCTAAATCAGTCACCTCGATATTACTACCCAACATCGAGTAGTCCGACTTGGGATTGGCGTAGCCAATGTGCATCACTTTGCATTTACCCAAGTTAAACGGCATTTGCCATTTTTCGGACCACTCTCCTATCCTACCTAGGTCCGCACGCAGTTCCTCGATCGCTTCGGGCGTCCCAACATTGGCCCCAAGCTTGGTGTCATCAGCGAATTTGGCGATCCGACTGACGATGCCACCGTCGATATCATTTATGTAAATGATAAACAACAGCGGCCCCAAAACGGAACCCTGAGGAACCCCACTAGTGACCGAGGCCCAACCCGAACTAGCACCTTTAATTACAACCCTCTGCCGCCTATTCTTCAGCCAGTTTTCAATCCACCTACCTATTTCCCCACCGATACCCAGCGCGCGCACTTTCGCCATTAGCCGGCGGTGAGGTACCTTATCAAAGGCTTTCTGAAAGTCGAGATAAAGTATATCAATCGCCCTACTCTTATCGTACTCACCCAACATGACGTGGAAAAACTCGAGCAAGTTGGTGAGACACGACCTATGCCGTCTAAACCCATGTTGGGAGTCCCCAAGCAGCTTGTAGGAATCCAAATGGTCAACGATCCTATCCGCTATTATCCCCTCTAATAATTTACCTACAACTGAAGTGAGACTAATGGGACGATAGTTCCCTGGACTTTCGTGATCCCCTTTCTTAAAGATAGGGTCACGTTGGCTTCCCTCCAGTCACCAGGCACCTGGCCCGTCTCCAACGATTTGTTGAAGACTGTAGCCAGGTGGGGAGCCACCTGGTCGCGCACCTCCCGCAACACTCTGGGGAGAAACTGGTCTGGCCCTGGAGCCTTAAACGCGCTCAGTTTGTCTATTCTATCGGCAACGACTGTCGCGGTACATCGAACATTATCCAGGCCAGCACCTTCGTGCCTCACACCTGGCTCGGGGATGATGCGGGTGTCCTCCCTGGTGAACACTCCCGCAAAGTACTCATTAAGCACATTGGCGATGTCCGCGTCCGAGTTCCGCAGAACGCCGCTTCCGTCCTCTCTATAGAGAAACGGGTAAGATTGGAGTCTGAAGGGCAGAAAGGGAAGAGCTGGGAACGGGCAGGGCAAACCAAGAGGCAATGTGAGTCGGAGAGGAATGCCGCAAGGCAAAGGTTGGGGGGGGGGGGCAAGATCCCCCGTCATAAGATAGCCGTAAGTAATACGAGTGTGATGGATGCGAAGCCACACCAGGGCGGTCTCAAAGTGTCGATCACGTTCATAGGAGGAAGGCCACTGACGCATTGTGGGCTTCAACGCTCTCAGGAAGTTCCCGGACACCATCCTCCCACTGGCGCTGCCACCGCCAAGAAAGTGCTTCTCGGAAAACCTTCATGAAATCTGACGCCGGAAGTGTGTTAGGGTCAAACGGTAGGGGAGGACACCCTCCTCGCTGCACACTCGTTGCCCGGAACACCGACGCGGGAAGGTATCCAACAAAAGGCGACCAACTTACGTGATTCCAGGAGGACAAGCCAGTCCTGGATCTGTCTCACTAACGGATGCGGGGAGACGAATGAGGATAAGGCCTCAAGAGTGCTGCGGGAGTCCGAATAGATGACAAAAGATGTAGGTAAAAGCTGGGAAAGGAATCGAAGAGCTAAGAGAATAGCAGAGAGTTCTGCCGTAAAAATGGAAGCCGCTGGAGGAAAGGATAGCGATTGAACCACTGACGGGAAGGCTGCCCCGCACACAACCCACTCCAAACGACGAGCGGTCAGTGAAGACAGGGATAGAGTCAGAAAGGGTAGAGAAATGGGATAAAAACAATTGACGGAGGGCAAAAGGGTGGAAATTTGACTTTGGTGCAGTAGAGAGGAAAGAGCAAATACAGAGGGGCGGGGGAGGTAGAGGGAGAAGGGAGTACTCGTCCTTCCACCCCCAGAGAAGACAAGACGGGGGCCATCCGTAGACCGTACCGTCTTGGGCATGGTTACTTAATCATTTTTAAGAGTGTGATGAATGATTAACTGATTAAAAATTAAATACTTCTGAAAAGAGTAAGAGCGAGCTTTAGTGTTTTTGTTGCATGAGATAAGAATGAAGAAAACATTTTGCTCAAACATTTCGTGTTTTAGTTCAAGAAATTAGGCATGGGCGGATTAGACAGTTTATACATGCAAGAAGGTGCCAAATTCAAATGATACATTACAAAATTTAAGGTAAAATTATGCTGAAATTATGAAGAGAATCAATCATTTCCCATCATTTTATAGAAATATTTTTTGATTAATTAGATTCGAAACTGATTAACTAATTAATCAGAACCATGCCCTAGCTACGGTCGTGCCAAATGGGGGCAACGGTCAAAGCAGGCCGAAGTGGAAGGGCCGAAAAAGGATTGGTAGACCGGGTTGGAAGGAAACTGCCGAACGGAAAAGAAGTACTTTAAGCCCTCTAGGGTGCGGTGGACATCCAGCGGGAAATGGCTACTTTCCGCATAAATACTGACAACAGGAGATGACCGGAATGCACCGGTGCTGATGCATACATCCAGGAACGGATAGGGTCCAGCATGCGGAGCAGGAGCGGAGGAATAAGCCTGATAGCCATAGTCTAGTTTACTTTGGATCAAGGAGTGGTAGAGTGGCCAAAGGGTGTGTCGAGTTTTTCAACTTTCAAATTCCAAATATGAGGGGTGCTAAAAAGTTGCAGCATGACTTAGGAATTCTAAAGATATTTTTGTTAATTTAATATAATTTAGTTTTGCTTGGTAAGAAGCTACATAAAAATAGTGACTTTTTTGACTTTTCTGTGGAATTATATAATAATTATTATATTAATCATCATATATGCTGTATATATAATGCACTGCTGTTTTTGCTTATTTCACAGGTTGAAACATATTCATCAGTGTGCTGAAGATTACTTGTCCGTCAGTGCTACCATCCTAACCAGTGGGAATTGACCTACAATGGCTTCTAAAAGGAGGACAAGACTGGGGACATTCACACATATGAGCAACCTAATTGGAACTGGTAGAGAGTTGTTGCCCTCTGAACTCCCAACTCTGCGAGACGTTCTGAAATATGGGCTACTGCTAAGAGAAGAAAGTGGTGAGGATGTGAGAAACTACCCAGCAGCCAGTCTTGCAAAGGACATTTACCCTAAAGTGCTTGAAAAGTGGGAACGAGCAAACAGTTCTTTTGTAGCCCCCGTTGTAAATTCACGAGTCACAATCTTAAACAAGATCTAAGAGAGCTGGGAGCAGGCCAAAAACATATCTCTTGGGAGAGGAAAGCTACATGTCAAAGAGGCTTTCATTGCAAAACTTGACAAGCTTTTTGACATCCTCAGTTGCAAGTGTAAAATTGTTCTCTGCTCTGAATTTGGCTGCCTTGCAGATGCTGGTTGCAAAAACGAAACTCACATTAACTGTACATGCCCTAGGGAGATGAAGATCCCTGTGAAGGAACTTGCTTTCATTAAAGGTCAGAGAGACAAGTCTGGTTCTATTGGACCACATCAGATTGGCTTGCCAGATCAACCTGAGCACAACAGACAAGTCAAAAAGCAGAAGCGGCAAGAAGACGAAAGGCGGCGGCTTGCTGAATATAAGCAGACAAGCAAGCAGGATGGATGTTTCAATGCCATCAAATGAAATAATTTTCTCTGATGATGAAAATGAAGAACAAATAGCTGATGCTCAAGATGGAAGTTATGAAGTGACATTAGAAATACCAAGCACGTCTTCAACTTCCAATAAAAAGCCAGAGTACAACACATTAGAAATACCGGATCAAATGTACAATTCGGACCCCAGCCTTCTTTAGTTAGCTTTATGAGGCTAACTAACGAAAATATCATGACCTGACCTAACCTAACCAATCGTCAAGGGCGTACAGTTAACCTAACGATTGGTTAGGTTAGGTCGTGATATTTTCGTTAGTTAGCCTTATAAATCTAACTAAAGGAGGCTGGGGTCCGAATTCTACATTTGATCCGAAATACCTAATGTTGCTATGCATAGCATCAGATATGGTGTTGGCCTGCGTGCCACAGCTGCCTTTATGGATGCTGGCTTGATCACTGAAGAAGACAAGAGACTTGTAGTTGATCACAATAAAGTCAAGAGGGCCCAAGAAAAAGTTACGAGATCCCTGGATCAGGAATTTGATGATCTTTGTAAGAAGGGTGAAATTGACCATCTTCTTTGACGGCCGTCAAGATACAACTAAAGTTATGCTGAAAGCAGACAATTCAGATCGTCAGTTCCCCAGCATCATCAAAGAAGAGCATTATTCTGTGCGAAGTGAGCCAGGTGGAAGATATCTCTACCACTTCACTCCTGAGAAAGGCTCAACGAGGAAAAAACCTGCAAAACCCTCAACAACTTAAGACTGATAGTGGAATACATTGTTGGTGTGTACTACCCCTGTTGGTTCAACATCAAAGTAAAACACTCTTGGGTGGAAGGCCCACGCCACATCTTGTTTCAGCTGCGGCTAGTTAGGCTGCAAAAGAAGGCTGTAGTGGATGCTGTTTTGCCAACCATCAAGCGCTCAGCATGGTATGCATTCAGCGAAATGATAATCCAGACACTCTTGTGCTCAGATGACAGTGAGGAGAGGAGAGCTGGTGTCCAAAAGATTGTTGACATGAGGGGGGGTGATGATGACATACGGAGATCTTTCTGTACGTCCCAGGAAGACACCTTCCATCAACCCCAGTGCTTCTTCCGTGTTGGAGCTGACAGACTGGTCTGACGGGGTATTTGAACCTCCTTTGACATGTAAACTGACTACAGCGGAAGTAAAGAAGTTCTTTGACAAGCCTATGCAAGTTCCACAGTGGCCCTGTCATGCTCAGTCAATAGAGAGGTGTGTGAAACAAGTCACAGAGGCAGCAGGCAGGGTGTATACACATGAGAAACGTGAGGGATATATCAGAGGCCAAGAAGCAAGTCGGCGGCTGATGTCCAAGAACGAATCAAAGCAAGACGATGAAACTTGTTTAAATATTTTTTTTTTACTGATGTCATTACTTTCTAATGTTGTTTTATGATCACAAGGATATGTTTTATGCAGAGAAACTAAAATTTTTATAGCATTACCTGACATTTTGAGAAGCTAAAATTAATAAATGTTTTCCCGAGAACAATTTGTGCGCTTTTTAATCAAACGTAGATTTACCAAGCTAAGTGTTGAGCAATCACAAAAATAATAGCAGATTTGAATTCTTCACATCCAAAAAAACATTTTTAAAACCCCCGTGAAGGAATTGGCAAAAATTAATTTTCACCTCCCAAATTGACACACCCTAGTGTGGCGACCCTTGAGCGGATGAAATTAATAGAAAGAACGAATCAATGGAGAAAGGTGGCGGATGCGCTGAAAGTGGTTGTGAGGAAGCGAAGACTGGGTAGATATGCTGTTGTGGTTTGGGGAAATCAGTGGAAGCGTAAATTGAGGAAAATGTGTCATGGTGGTTTGGATATGTTTAAAAAATGGAAGATGACAGTTGTGGAAAGTGTACAAATGTTTGAAGACGTAGGTGGTGGTGGATGGACATGGTGAATGATTGCATGATGAGGCGTGGACTTCATATGGGTGATGAACGAGAAGTGGCTGCAAGTAGGTTGGAAATGGAGGTTTGTCAGAAGTATCTCTTAATTTTGACAGCCTGGAAGCACCACCATATATGGCATACGAAGCGCCGCAGGTGTGGAATTTAGTCACGTTTTAGGGTGGTGGTCTACCATGATGCCGGTGAATGGATGAGTGTGTATGCCTTAGTTTCTACTTTTTTTCTTCTTCCTTACATTTTATATTCGAGCATGTCCGCCTTCTCACCCCAACTCATTTGGGAAAGGAGATGGATGGATAGCTTTAAAATATTTATAGCCAGAATTAGGCCTACAAAGCTT
>JAJOZX010007793.1:110000-130000 GCA_023014485.1 Bathynomus jamesi
TACGTTATATATCCACACCCCGATATCCGAGAGAACTTGTCTATACTCTGACAAGTCGAAGTTCCTGAGCGATTGCTCATTTTGCTTTGGCGTGTTCTCCGCTTCAAAAGTCTTCTCGCCAGAATACTGCTTTAGTGTGTGGAGCAAACGGAGAGTATTAGAGAGCCAGAGGACCGTAGAGTCCAAATCTTCATGGCGCTTCTTTATCACTCGCTTCACGCCATTTACGATGTTATTAAGTAAGGAACGGACCTTTTCATCGTCATTTACGTGGTCCGTGTGACGAATGCACATGAAGAGAATGTACGAGGGAAGACCAGGCAGAAGAGTGACGGCCACTCGGGGCTTTAGTTCTGTTCAAATACGACCGACGGTCAGTAAATACTTCTAAATGATGTTAATAACAATTTACACTTGCTGCCATTTTCATCATTCTAACGGAGTTATACGTAGTGTTTAGTGCCACTTTAATACGGTAAAATGACGTTCAATGTAAATAAGTTGCGCGTACGCGCGCGCACAATTATTTATCCATATATTTGAGTAACAGACACTTAATCGTAATATAACGAACCTTATTTCAGGACTACTATTATTGATAAGAAATAATAATGTATAATAATATTAATAATAATTCTAGCAGCTCACCATAAATAAGCGTCTTAATAATGACCATTTCGTCCCTGCGGTCGTACTCGAACATTCCCATGTACTCCCTGTCCTTCTTACGTATTACGGGAAGCGCTTCTTTTTCTCCTCCTTCCGCCTCGAGCAAGTCTGGAGGATCACCGCCTAAGGACGAAAAAAAGGATAAAACCCTCACGAAGATAAAGAAATTTTGCGCAACACAGAGCTAACGCATTCGAAGAAAGGCTGAAAGCACAAATTTCGTGTCTTCGAATATTGGGAAGAAACAATAAAAAATTTAAAACTACTGAACGAAATCGGAATATAAAATCATTCCCATTTGAATAGCATGTAAGGAGGCTTGTATATTCTCTTACGCTAAAGAGTTCACACCAATAATTGAAAATGTAATTGTGTCCTTGGGTTTCAAAAATATTCCTCTTCCAAATTTAATAATTCTAAAAAAAAAAATTTTTTTTTAAATTTCTCGACGCCTGTAGGCTAAAGGCAGTATTGCCCCTCTTCCTACCTGTATCAGTGAAAGACGATTTTCGTAAGCAAATATTAACGACAGTGACGTATTAAGGGGGAGGCCAGGGGGGGGGGGCATGACCCAGCTGTTTAGGTTAGGGGCCAATGTTTATAATGATATCAATGATAAATTTGGAATGCTCAACAATATCTCTTAACTTCAGAGGAAGCATCAAAAGCAACAAAAAATCTGGCTAGTCCATTACCCAAATGATTTTGAAGACAGCTTCCCATTTGAGTTTCAGCATTTTGTACTGTTTGTCAAACAAAACGCTTTAGCCGACACTCGCCCATTAGGAGTACTACAGGAAATTCACAAATTGAGGGCTGTTTTCCCAAATGCTTTCATTGCTTATAGCATTTATTTGTTTGATGATGTGAAATACAACTGCGGAGCGTTCTTTTTCTCATTTGAGCATGATTAAAAATGTTAAACGTCAAATGATAACTTAAAAGAAATTGCAAAGTCTGTCATTGTTATGCATGGAAAAGAATATTTTGCAGAGTTTAAATACTGAGCTTGTGATTGGAAAATTTAGTGATATGAAGCAGCTCAAAAAACTTTTATATACTGGTGGTGGATGATTTTGTGACCAACTTTGGTAGATTGGTAGTGGACTTGTAGTTGTGTAATTGATTTGGTGTAATTGTAGCAGCTTGGTATTTGTGTAAAACTTGCATTATTTGATTTAGAAATAAATGGTTTTATTAATTCACATGACTCGAAGATTTGTCTTGTTCAGGGACCCCAAGAATATTTTGGCCCCAGGGCCCAAAAATCCTTAATACGGCATTGATTAACGACCTCTGTTTTCAGAGGCCAAACACAGACCCCTTTTCTGACCCACCTCAAGGATTCTAGGGGTCCTAAATTTCGTTCTCGCTGTGTGGCCATTAAGAGCCAGTTCGTGTAATGCTTTGCAAACAAGACTCACGGTAAGCATCACGGACTATTCGGCGCATGCGGAGAGCATAAACATTTTCAGAAAATGCATTGAAAAACGCAGTTGGATTTTCACGTTAAAATAAACCGAGTTTTCACTATTCATGGTAAAAAAAAAAAGAAAGTACTAACATCTTCATGTAAACATCTCGCAGCATCTCTGCCCAGTCTCCGCCTTCTCACAACAGCTTTCAACGCACCTGACACCATCTTCCTTGATTCACTCTACTATTAACTTCATCCGCACTCGTGCCTCTTTTGTTAAATAAATACACATCCCAAATACTTAAAAGACCACCACTTCCAGCGTTTACCACTCGCCATCACATAACAATCCGAATTTACCCTTACCCACATTCCCTTTCAATAATCTTATCTCACACATCGCTATGTCTATGTCATGTGTTCCATATCAGGTATACTTCTGTACTCCCTTAGGTTCTCTGTATTCGTTATACCTGCGTGTAACTCTTTCAGTCGACACCCATTGTCAGTCACTCCTGGTACGTCATACTTCCCAACACCGCATCCTCTGGACCCATACCAATATTCCCATTCATGTCTCCTATCACAAACATTCCGTAACATTCAAGCACTCTTCCGATTACACTATCACGTTCTCTTCTAAAGCTTTCTTTTACATCCTCACAATATCAAACTGTGCCTATCCAATCAGTACCACCACTTTCACTCTCGCAAACTTGAATTCCACACGGGAACTGAAATATGAATAGTCTCTCATCGTTTCATACTATACATCATTCATCAATAGGCTCACACACACACTCCACTCTTTCACCTTCGTTTCACACACACACAACATTAAACCTTCCACTCTTAAACACCTGAATCAGTTCTGCTCATCATTTGTTCCCCTTATAATCCACACACCTACACATACCTGCCTATAGTTACGTGGGCAGGCCTGGGCAGGCGCGGCGCCCACGTCCGTGGCCATCGTTGCTCTTCGTTTGGAGAAAGAGGAAAGGATGGGTCCCTATCACCCAAACCTTTTTTGTAACATTATGTAGTATGTAGGAAGTAGAAGACGGTATAAAAGATAGTAAAGCGTGAATAAACGTGGACTTCGTATAAATGTAGCACAAAAGTTAATAAATAAAGATATATTTAAACTATATATACACACAAGTTTTTGCTTTCACAACATAATTTATTGAAACTACTTATTTACTTTCTATGCAAACGGATTTTCTATTAAAAAAAGCAAACAAAACCCTCCAGGATTTTTTTTTTTTTTTTTTTTTTTTTTTTTGCAATATACATACATGTATACATAACAAAATTTCGTTTCTAATGGAGATTTTTATGTCACCTGATGAACCACGAGAAATTTACCACCCAACCTTGCCATGAAAGGTAACTAGATCACTAAGTACCTTAGTTCCAGTGATTATACCTTTGTGGCTTTGTGCGTGTGTGTATTTGTGCGCTTTTTTTCCAGTCTTGGAGTCAAGCGTTGTGCTCACCTCGTGGAGAATGGGAAATGGATTATAAACGTTGGCCCTATGTATGTATAATTTCCAACTTTATAAACTGAAATCAGGAAGTGCTCTCAACTGCTATATAAAACTTCCGATTGAAGCACTCACCAATGAAAGACTTTTCCTCTCTGGGTTGCCCATAACTAATTATCAAAGGGGTATGGCAATCTGGATTGGACATGCTAGCACTACTTACTTAAATTACCTCACCAAACAAAAATTATACAATGATCAAAAACAAAGCTGGAGGTCAAGCATGACACTTTGACTAGGTTTCAACAAATTCAAAGTGACTACTTTTGTCCCCCAATCAGGGGAAACGAGCGTCAGTGAAGGCCTACCCTATTTTAACTTCTTTTCAACCATAAAAAAGAAAGTCATCATCATTACCTCCGGCTTCTTTGAGCTTCTTAGAGTAGACTTTCAACGTTCTCTTGTATTTCTTCAACTGTTCCGTTAATGAATCCACTTGGCCTTGTAAATTCTAGAAAATTATATATACATACATACTAATGATTGAATTGGATCGGTCCGAACCGGGCTTGAAAAGAGATGGTCCGAACCGTTATTTGTAAGTTTTTGTTCGCTTCTGGCTTGACTGCTGATAACCTATTCCTATCATAATCCGCTTTTATAACCCCAACAGTATTGCTAACTCCAGATACACCCTGACGATTTATGCCCTACATTAATCTAGAGTAATTTTTCTAAACCTCTAAACCATTTTTCTACTCGCACGTAATCCATTCTTACTGTAAAGATCCCTCTTTTCTTTGAGCTCATCCCATAAATCAATAAATTCGACTCCTCCTTCACTACAAAGCCGTTTTACTTCATTAAAATAAAGTAATAAAATCCTACTTGTAAATTTCATGCTCACTCCAGCTCTCGGCAAAATACCTACTGTAAAACACGTGCTATGCCAATTTTTTAAATTATTAATTCTCTATACTTTTGTTTAATCTCTTCATAATTTCTATTTAATTTAAAACCCACCATTTTTGTTCTTACTAGTCATATCGTTTATATTTAGATGCACAATAATTTTACCTCAGTTTTCAAGCAAATTCTTTACTAGCTCATTGCTATTACCTCCAGAAAAACCTTCTTCTGCGGGTTTTTCTTTCCTTATTACAAAACTTTTTGTCCCGATTCCTAATGATGGTCTCCAACCATAGTGAATTCACAATTTATATCCTTTAATCTAAACTACTAAGTATTTTATACTCGTTATTAGTTGCTCCAACTCTCTCTCTCTCTAAACTACCAAGTATTTTATACTCGTTATAAGTTGCTACAACTCACTCACTCTCTCGCTAATCTTATTCCTTGCCTGGTTTTCATCTTTGTTCCATACATCAGACTAAATTTTAACGAGACCAGCATCCTTGTCATTAGGGTTACCCTCACTAGAATCACCATTTCTTACCTTTGGTTCAGTTTCGAGTCTAACCTCATCAACTTCAGAACTTAGGCCTACTACTATATTGTTACTGGTAGAGTCACTGACACTACCATTAACCTCACTAGAACTTGCATCAGTATTTCCTATATTTGGCTCACTTTCTAGCCTAACTTTTACATTAACCTCAGTACCTACACTATCATTTACTGAGTCAATTAACTCAGGCGTACTTGACTCTGTACCTGCAGCTTTATTAGGCTCTACCCTAAATATATCCTTAACCTTATCTAAACACAATATTTTGGGGCTTCATAACTCTGTACATTCGTTTCGTAATTTTGATGCAAGCCATACGATACCAGTCATCGCAACTCCCTTATCCCCAAGCCAAACCTTATAGTCACAATCAAAAAGACATCTTAAACACTTATTCTTCAACTCTTTTTACAATGTCATAGGTTTGGGGTCTAGGTTATCTCTTGGTTGGTATGATCTACTAGGGGCCTAACTAACATTAATGAAGCTAACAACTAGACTTCCAATGAATGGATTCCTGAATCTCACTAAATACTAAGAGAAATTAAGCTTAAAGCTTTAAGATTTGGGCTATTCATACTTTAACACAAACTAAAATCTACGGAATTAATACTAAAATTCTTTAATAATTAGTAAAGAATTATGGAGCAGAGCAAAGAATGTCCTTTCACTTCCATATATGCAACGCAAACAGTTTATGATTAAATTTATTAATAAGAATGTTCAATATTCTTTAATATGTAATACGAATAGCGCTCGAATAAAATGTTTCCGGCACAACTTGCGACTTAAATGTAGGAAATAAGCATATTTATATTCTGGACCGGTTACATAACACATACTGTACATAAAGTTTTTTTTTTTTTTTTATTCCCCAGTAAAAGTTTTATTTCAGCTGAAAAATGAGCGTGAGCAACTAACCAAATTTTCCGAGGTGAGCCTCATTATTTCGGATTGGAGAAGCGTTTCGGCTTGATTGCCTCCTCCCTTCATTAAGTTCTGACCAATGAGTTCTTGCTGGCGTTCGTTTTGCTGCCGAAGTCTGTTCACTTCAGACCGGTACTCGGCTTCATTCTCGTGGAATCGCGCCTTCTCTTCGTTTAATTCCTCCATCAGCTGCCTGCGACGCGAAAAAGATGTCGATTAGGGGGGCAAAAATAAAACTTTGAAGAACCCTGGCAGCACATTTAAGAAATTGTATAACTAAATGCCTTAAATTTTGAGTTAATACCTCCCACTATTCGGGATCTGGTAAACTCTATCATATGAACAACGTAACATTCCACAAATTACTTTTGAGAATTATGATGATATTAACCTCTAAATCTCCGTAATGAATCTGAAGCTTTGCGAACGAAACATTTCAAATGACAATACTTATCTTCTAAAGGATAATCATAAAATATATGAAATGAAACCGATACACTAATGTAAAAATTTGTGACGTATACTCAAGACAATTAGAGAACAAACTACATGGAACATACTACTACTACTACTACACACAATGAATAAAATTGAACAAGCGTGTGTGATATTACAGTTTTTAATTCAAAGGCATTCCGCAGATTTAAAGAAACATTTCGCACAAAACCCTTTGAAGAATTAGAATTAAAGCTGCCTACTTAACCTAAGTCCAGATGATCCCGAATAGATAGATGTCTTAAGAAACTCAAGTTATATTCGTTTGAATACAATTTTAGTAAGTAGTAGTAGTAGTAGTAGTAGTAGTAGTAGTTGTCAGGATTCCAAATTTAAGGGGTCGGATCACATCTACAGTCCGGGAAACGATGTAAAATTGAGAAATCTTTACGCATGCTCAACTCTTTACGGGTTATAAATTTCCATGCTGGAAGGGACAAACTTAGTTGTTGAACAACGCTTCACGGGTATTTTAAACCGAGACTGTAACGACAGAATTTCATAAAGGAGAGGCAAGACATTTAAAACAGCAACAATGAACATCATCAAGCGGAGGAATTCAACATTTATTCACGCGTGACATCGCAGTGACTCAACGTTTCTTACCCTCTAATAATCCATGGTTTCACGAGTAAATCCAAACGAGAAAAGGAAGATGGGGAAAAGGGGTTGTTATTATTATTATTATTATTATTATTATTATTATTATTACATCAAATTCAATACTTCATTCTACATCTGTTGTTTAAAATCTAAATCTATTAATTCGGATGCTAAATTACACGAATCCTAAGTTACATCATAATATGAGACGGTTCAGAGGTCTGAAACATTTTATTAAAGACGCAGACAATAAAAACCAAACGAGTCACGGATAGCTACAAGTAAAATTCACGTGATGAATGATCAAATACATAGTTTATAACATGCCAAATCATAAAAGATTCGTTTAGCAATTACCAAGCAACCAAGAGAACTTTCCTCATTCTGAATAAGGAATAAATGGTATTATGATGAAATATTTACTTTAATTCCATACAAACGAGGGTTTTAAGTAAATATAAAGATATTCAGCCGCTCTGAAGTTAATAATTGGCAGAAATAATCGTATTCGAGTCTGAAATCCTTTAAAAAATAAATGAATTTCTGAACTTTCTAAATAAAATCTACATAAACCTGAAAACCACTTTTCCAATACAGAATTTGAGTGAGTGAGGTGGTGTATATGCCACCATCCATGATCCATATGAAGTCATACAAGAAGAATTACTTTCCAGTGGATCAATCAACAAAGACGACTCCCACCAAAGATTACACGAGTCTCTCATATTGTATATATATATATATAGAGCTCCCTTCATTCTTAATGAATCAAAACTAACACCAGCAAGAACCAAAATCATGATTACCACTATTTTCAGTGAGGAGAGAGACGATACACAATATTAGCTCTTACTGAAACTGTCTTTTTACGTGGAAGAATCTTTCAGGATGGCTAAAGAAAATGTAAGAGACTTTGTGACGATAATCTTATTTATAAAGTTTCATACTAGATACTGTTAAATTTAGTTTTTTAACACCAGAAGCATCACCGAATACCTCATTATTCCTATTATTTGCATAAGTGGACGGTGTAAGTGATACGCACTAATTTTCATTACGTTTAACATACAGCAACTACTTTCTTTCAAATTTATTAATTTACTACGTGAAAATCAGTTTTCTATAAACAGACTATATATACACACACACGTGAAAATAACTTTCAACTTAGCACAACAGAGCTAACTATTAGTCGTAGTGGACCAAGGGTTCAAAAATATATAAGCAAGAATTTTCAAGTTTTTATATATGTTACAGGAAATCTGTGTAACTAGGGATTTCATGAAATCCCTAAAATGTTCAGCTATTTCATGTAAAGTTGTGATATTTTCGTTAAACCTACTGGAAAATTCTGAATGCCTGGTTAGGTCAACTGTACGTCCTTGAGTGGTTAAGTTAAAGTCGTGATATTTTCGTTAAAACTACGAAAGTATCACGACTTAACCTTACATGAAATCCCTAACATTTTAGGGTTTCATGAAATCCTCAGTTACACAGATTCCCTGTATTATATATATATATATATATATATATATATATATATATATATATATATATATATATATATACACACATTTAACTGCAATGACCGCGCAGTATATTAACGTATAGAAACGACGTAAGTATAGAGGAGTGTTCTGCACACGAGGAAGAGAAATAACATATATAACATATATATATATATAACATATATATATATATAACATATATATATATATATAACATATATATATATATATAACATATATATAACATATATATATAACATATATATATAACATATATATATGACATATATATTTTTTTTGTATTGGGGCGTTTACCGCCATTTCCCGCGATACGCTAGCGGATGTCATGGCGAAGCAGAATATGAGAAAGAGAAACGGAGACGGGGGAAAGGCACTAGAAGTGGGAGGACCGCGGACGACGGGTGAGAAGTCACCTAAAGCTCAGAGAGGAGGCGAGATTGGGAGAGGAAAAGGAAAAGACGGTCAAGCGAGAAGAGAGGGCTCTCAGCGAGCATAAGACGTAAACGATCGGGGAGGGGGAAATCAGAGAGGAACGGGAAGGCGTGACGACGTACTGACGACAGGGTGGGGCATTCCACAAGGATGTGAAAGACGGTGAGGGGCGACTGGCAGGAGGCGCAACAAGGAGCCTCCTGCCGGGACATAAGATAGCCGTGCGTGAGGGCGTATGGCCGATGCGAAGCCGCGCAAGGACGACCTCTTTGTGTCGGGAGCGGTGGAAAGAGGACGCCCAATATGACAGGCGGGGGCGGATGGACCAGAGTTTATTTCCGGTGGCATCGTCCCAGGACTGCTGCCATATGCGGTCGTAGAGGGACCGAAAGACCTGCACATAGTCAGAGAAGGGGAGCGGGCGGGGGAGGGGAGGCATCGAGGCGGCGGACCGGGCTGTGCGGTCAGCCGCCTCATTACCGGAAACACCGACATGGGCAGGAACCCAACAGAAGGTGACCCGGATCCGGTGAACGGTGTGCAGGACATGGTACTCCTGTTGAATAATGCGTACGAGGGGGTCCGGGGAATCATAGCGCTCGAGCGCTTGAAGGGCGCTCAGCGAGTCCGAAAAGATGGTACAGGAAGACCGCGAAAAACCCGATAGCAGACGGAGGGCTTCCAGAAGGGCAAAGAGCTCCGCGGAAAAGATGGAGGCCTGAACCGGCAGGGGGATACCCCGGGAGGTAGGTGACAGCGACGGAGAGAAGACGGCGGCCGCGACATCTGCATGGGAGCGCGAGCCGTCGGTGTAGACGGGAACATCGTCCGAGTGTACGGGAAGATGGGCCAGAAAAGAAGACCGGAGGACGGTAGGAGGAGACTCCTTACGCAGGCCACGGAGCGCCTGGCAGCGGCAGATAGGGGTGGTCAGCCAGGGGGGCGACAGGTCGAAGGAGAACGGCAGAATAGAGGGTGGGGGATCCCCAGGGACGAAAAAACGTCGGCCAGGGAGGCAGCGAAATGCCACGTGTCAGACCGGGGTAGCGCCTGGGAGATCGCGGAGAAGAGTAGGGACCTCGGGAGGCGGCAGATGCGAAGGTAACACTTCGCCATGAGAAGGCCCCGGCGAAGGGGCAGGAGGGGGTGTCCGCAGTCCACCTGAAGACTAGCGACAGGGGACGAGCGGAAGGCACCCGACGCCAGGCGAAGGCCATGGTGGAGAAGAGGATCCAGCATACGGAGTGCCGGAGAGGAGGCGGAGCTGTAGACCACACAGCCGTAGTCGATGCGGGATTGCACGAGGGAGGTGTACAGGCGCAGCAGAGTACGCCTGTCCGCCCCCCAGGTCATGTGGGACAGGTGACTCAAAAGGGAGAGGGTGCGGCGAGATGATTGCCGCAACCGCCTAAGGTGTGGAACCCAACCGAAAAATTCGTCGAGGGTCATACCCAGGAATCGAACGGATGGGACGAGGGGAAGAGGAGTGCCGGCAAGGGTAAGGGCGAAGGTATGCGACAGACGGAGGCGCCGAGGACGGAAAAGCATACTGGAAGACTTAGAGGGTGAGAAAGCATAGCCAACCGAGGACGCCCAGCGAACCACCGCGTTGATGGCTAGCTGGAGTCGACGTTCAGCCAAAGACGGGAGGCGGCCAGAGCAATAGATAGCCAGGTCATCGGCATAGAGGGAGCTACGAACGGAAGTAGGCAGGACCGTAGCGACTGTGTTCATCACTAGTGAGAAACACAGGACACTAAGGACACTACCCTGAGGGACACCCTCCTCCAACGGAAAGCGGTCAGAGAGGGTAGAACCGATGCGGACGCGGAAAAAACGGGCGGACAAGAAGTTATAAATAAAGGAGGGGAGAAAGCCTACGAAACCCAGGGAGCGTAAGCAGTCAAAGACCGCGCTCCGCCGAGTAGTATCGTAGGCCTTCTGGAGGTCGAAAAAGACGGCGAGTACAAAGTGACGCCGGGAGAAAGCCTCCTGCACGTCGTGGCTAAGGAGGAGGAGGGGGTCGGTGGTAGACCGGAAGCGCCGGAAACCAGCCTGGGTAGCAGGGTATTGGTCACTCGCCTCCAGAGTAAGGGACAGCCGCGAGGCGACCATCGACTCCATAACCTTGCAGGCGCAGCATGTCAGGGAAATGGGGCGATAGTTCGACGGGAGTGAGGGGTCTTTATCGGGCTTCGGGATGGGGACGACGATGGACTCACGCCACCGGTCCGGGAATGAACCCTCCAACCAAATCCGGTTATAGAGGTCCAGTACAAAGCTGAGAGCAGAGGGGTGGAGGTGCCGTAACAAGTCATAGGGGATATTATCGGGGCCGGGTGCGGAGGAGCGTCGGGGCGGAGGGCCTCCCGAAGCTCCGTCATGCGGAAGAGGTGATTATAGGGGTCATCCCTATGAGGTGGAAAATCCGGTGGGTCGCGGCGGGAATGGGGGGAATCGGAACTGGAGATGGCTGCGAAGTGCGCCGCGAGTGCGTTCGCGACGGCCTCCGGATCGGAGACGAACTCGTCGTCCCCGACCCGAAGCACCGGGGGTCGAGGGGGGACACGGGTCCCCTCAAAGCTACGCACCTTGCGCCAAACAGTCGAGGGGGCAGTCGAGGAGGAGATCCCGGACACGTAACTCCGCCAGGAGGTACGCCGGGCCAGTTTCAGGACCCGACGGGCCACTGCCTTCAGGCCCTGAAACTCTATCTTGTGCTCCAGCTGGCGGGTCGGGTAGAAGCGGCGGCCGGCACGGCGCCGCTCCTGAACGGCATGGGAGCACTCTGGGGTCCACCATGGGACGCTTCGCGGGCTGGGGGAGCCAGAGGTACGGGGGATGCAACTGGCGGCAGCCGAGAGGATCTTACTCTCGAGGAAGGCGAGGGCCTCACTGACGGAGGGAAAGGCAGGAATTGATGGCGAGATCGCCGTGCCCCTCGCGTATGAGGCCCAGTCTGCTCGGGCGAACAGCCAGCGCGGGCGGACAGAGGTGGGGGGGAGGAGACGGGTCGGGGTAAGACACACTGGGAAATGGTCACTGCCGGAAGAATCCGGCAGGACCTCCCAGGTGAACTCCGTCACGATTTCGAGGGAAACCAGGGAAAGGTCGATACAGGTGAAACTGTCGTGGGCCGAGTGAAGGCAGGTTGGGGAGCCATCGTTCAGAAAGGTGAACTCGAGCTCGTCCATAAGGGAGAGAAGGGTCCCGGAGAGAAAGGTGGAGCAAACGTCCCCCCAGGCCGGGTCCCGACTGTTGAAGTCCCCGAGAATCAGGAAAGGGCGGGGAAGCTGAAGAATTAGGTCACGGAGAGAATCGGGTGGAGGGCGTACGTTAGGGGAGAGGTAAAGAGAGCAGACCGTGAGCTGGCGCCCCAAGGAAAGGCGCACGGCCACAGCTTGCAGGACTGTACGGAGCGGGAGGGGGCGGAAAGGGACGGAGCGGTGCACGAAGACCGCGGCGCCCCCCCTCCCAGCCCCATCGAGAGGCGGGGAAGGGAGCCCGCAGTAACCGGACACTCGAGGGAGGGAACGGGATCCCAGAATCGTCTCCTGACGGCAGAAACACGCCGGACACCTGGAGGCCAGGAGAGAGGAGAGACTCTCGAGGCCTACCAGGAGCCCGCGGATGTTCCACTGCAGGAGCGAGGTATAGGGAGGGGTAGGAAAGTCAGCGTAAAGGATGGTTATGGGGTGGGTGGGCCGATCGGGCGGCCCGAGATTAAAGAGGGAATCGGAAAGCCCCAGAGTTCAGCGAGGGACGCCGAACGAGGGCGAAGGCGAGGGTCACCCCGACGAGGGGGCGATGTGGAACCAGACGCCGGCAAGTCCTCCAGAAGAGGAGTCTCCCGGATGTCCGGGGGAGAGCGATGCAGAGAAGGGGATGTGAGAGGTATCCAGAATGTCCCTCCCTTCACCGGAGGTGCGGGGGAGGCAGGACTACGAGGGGGAGTGGAAAATAATACCTCACCCAGAGGCATTGGCAGGTCGAGGAGAGAGATGGGGCGGGTCAAGCGCGGGGGCGTGCACGTCCCACCCACGCCGAAAAGGCGGGCGAGTTCCCCCTCCAGTGGGTCCATCGACCGGGCCGGAGAGGGGTGTATCTCAGCTCCCACCACGAGGGCCGTCGGGGACCCCAGGGGGGGAGCGTGCATAACGGTTGCGCAGTGGGGATGGTGAGGACACCGGGGCGGTAGGGCGAAGGGGGCGTTTGTGTTTGGGAGAGGAAGGTGATGCGAGGCTTATGGCTTCGAAACTTTCGGGGTCACCACTGGCGCGGCGCTTGCGGCCCCTACCCCTCCGTCGTGCGGCCCGCATGGGTGACGGCGGGTCACGATCCGGAATGGGGGTGGCCGAAGGCGCCGGTGGAGAGGGCGTAGAAGGGCAGGGGGGGTTACCGACGAAGCATCGGCGTTCGCGGAGGGAGCACGTGGGGACGCGCTGGTAGTACGGGGAGCCGCGGTAGGAGTCCGCTGGGCGGCAGAGGATGAACTGGGAGTAGCGGACACGGTGGGTGGAGGCGCGTTGGGAACCGCCGGTGAGGACGGGGTCCGGGAACGGAGAGCCTCGGCGTACGAGGCACCACGCCGGGCCTCGCAGCCACGCAACCGGTCCCGCGCCTCCCGAGCGCTGAGAAACTCTGATGAACAGAGGGCCCGAACCTCCCTTTCAAAGAGGAAGGACGGGCAAGAGCGGGATGAAGCAGGGTGTGGTCCATGGCAGTTGGTGCAGGAAGGCGGAGCAGTACAGGGCAAGGGGTGGGGAGGGCCGCCGCAGCGGACACACAACGGGGCCGGCTGACGGCAGGAGCTGCTCACGTGGCCAAACCTATTGCACTGAAAACAGCGCGTAGGATCTGGCACGTATGGTCGTACTGAGAATTCACACGCTCGTCTCTCACCAAAGCCCAGAATACCGAAACGGGGGGCACCAGTGAGTCGAAAGTGAGGAGCAGGCGAGGAGAAGGGGCGGTTGGGGATCGCGATCTGTCGGGAAAGCGGTACACCCTCACAACACCCTGGGAGGCGAGGTCAATCTGGAGGTCTTCCACCGGGATGGGTAGAAGACGAGCAGCGTAAATTGTGCCCTGGCACTGATTGAGGCGGGGGTGGGGGGACACCGTAATCCCGCAGCCCAGGACATTGGGGATAGCGAGCAGAGAGGAGGTTTCGACAGAGGAACGCGACCTTATCAGAATGGAGCCATCCCTCTGAGGCCGAAGGTCAAACGAGCCGTCCCCGTCACCCCATGGATCGCTCGAAAGAGGCGTTCATGGTTAGTGGGGAGGGGCTTGGAGGAGGAGGGGCGGAGGACGAGGAACTTGTCCACCGTCCTAAGGCCGAGCGAAGACGTCGGGCCAAACACCACCGGTACTTCGAGGGGACGGGGAGACGAGAAAGGCGGACGGCGACGTCGGGTCCCACGTCCCCCAGGGGCCGAGGGGGCCGGGGGCGATGAGGCCCGACCGGAGTGGGAGGCGACCGGGGCCGCGGGCTTCCCACCTGAGGGCGAAAAAGCAGGTGGGTCCCTATCGGGACGTGGAATATGGGGGGATCCAGGGGTCGGGGGGTCCACTGCAGGTCCATCCGCCACTGGCGGGGGTCGGGCAGCGGCGCCACGAGCCTGGGGAAGAGAGGGAGAGGAGGTGTCGGCAAGAAGAGCAGACGGGGTGGGCGAGGGCTGCCGACTGCCCTTACCAGACCCAAGGTCCAAAGAGGTAGTCAGAGGGAGGTCAGATGCACAAGCCAGGTCGTCAACGAGGTCCATTAGATTTGTAAGTGTTTCCATAAAGAAAATTTTTATTGTTGTTTCGCGCCCGGGGCCGCGGGGAAGCGATTACCCGGGGCCCAAGAGGACCAAGCGCACGCCGGCGGGGGATGGGTGCCTCGTCCCATGTAGGTACCCCCGTTTCAAAAGGGGCCCTTGCAGCGTCGAAAGTTCTCCCCCGCCGGCAGCAAAGACCAAGGCCCCCCAGGGTCCCAGGCCTGGGCACCCTACCAGCCAACTTAGTCCGGCCCCGGCCATGGGAGCGAGACCCCCAGCGACCAGCCCCGGCAACCCACGGGGCGCGCGAAGTGAACAGAGAAAGCAAGGAAGAGGGTAAAGAGGGGAAGACAGGAAAGAGGGGGCTGTAGGATAGCAGGGTATGCTAAAAGTCCACTTCGCAACCGGGCGGGGGACCCGGCAGGGCCCCCAGCCGCGGCTGACCCCCCTCGCCACATGGAGGCAGGAGCCCGCGGGCGATCCACCCCAGAAAGACCGCCCGCGGGGAGGGGGATAACATATATATATATATATATATAGCACACCGGACAAAAAATTAGTCACCCCTACTAGCACCGATAGTAGGAAGTTCAAGGTCACACAGAGGGCGCTGATGTAGCATTGGTAAGTGACAAGTAGCGGTGACGTAGCACACAGGATCAGATCTGTTTCGTGAGGTGGTGAAGAACAAAGTGTGTGTTGGATATAGTCTGCAAAATGGGTCGTGAGGCAGACGTTACTCAGTGGCAAAAAGGAACCATCGTGTTTGGCAGAGCCCACGGACACAAAATGTCTGAAGTAGCCCAATTTGTTGGTGTGTCAACGCGTACTGTCCAGCGAGTTTACAAAGAGTGGTGTAGTTCGCAATCAACTGAAAATCGACGGCGTAACTGTGGCCGGAAAACAATTCTCGACAATAGGGGCCGCCGCCATGTTTCTCGTCTAGTAACTGCAAATCGTTTTCAAACCAGAGAACAATTGCTCCAAGAAACCAATGAGGTTCTCCAGCGACCAATTTCCGAACGGACATTGCGACGAGAACTGCATGCGATGGACATCTGGAGCAGGGTACCACGGAAGAGGCCGCTGTTAACAGCAAGGCACAACTTGGCACGTTATAAATGGGCTCAGAGGCACAAAAACTGGACTGCGGCAGATTGGAAACGTGTAATTTGGTCCGATGAGTCCCGTTTTTGTTTGTTCTCCAATGATGGGAGGCGACGAGTACATCGCAGGTCCAGTGAAGCCTTTAATCCTGAATGCGTCAAAGGTGTTGTTCAGGCTGGAGGTGGTTCCGTGATGTTCTGGGGATGTTTTTCGTACCACGAAATGGGCCCTCTCGTTCCAGTGACGATGAATTTGAACCAGCAGGCGTACCTCCGCATACTAAACTCGCCGGATTCGTGCGGTTATCAAGGCCAGAGGCGCCGTCACACGTTATTAGGTACATTCTGAGAGGGGTGACTAATTTTTTGTCCGGTGTGCTTATATATATATATATATATATATATATATATATATATATATATATATATATATATATATATATATATATATATATATATATATTTCTTTTACTAATTAATGTATGAAAATTTATATTTGCGCCGACATTCTGATTTAATTATAAGGTAACGGTCTGACCCAAAATTAATGAATGCCTTTTTGTAATACTTTAAAATTTATATTATTCAAAAGAGAAATATCACTAACTAACAAGATTACATTATAACCAGAAGCCTTGAGCATATCAAGTAAAATATGCCCATCATCATCATCAATTTACTTGGTCAGTGTATGAGTAAACAACTGTAAATGAATCCTGGTGCTTAATACTTTATATTATTACAAATATGAAAAGTTAAGAAAACGGAAGACGGGTAGCCATCTCACCTGTTGATTTGCTTCTGCGACTGGAGGGCAAGGACGAGTTCACCATCTTCATTGACAATGTCTACGTCCTTGCCGTAAGAGCTCTGCGTCAGGTTGCGCTGCTCTGTCGCTCGATTCGCGAGCACCGTTCGTAACTGAATGCACTCCTCTCGTCGCCTCTCCAGTTCATCCTGAAGAGATTCGAATTGTTCTGGAAAACAACAACAATGGCTGAAGTGAATCTTTTTAACGAGAAAAATGTTAAATGTGAAAAAAACCCCGTCATGTATATTAAATCATCGGCAAATAAGGATGACTGAAAAGGTAAATAGAAAAAAATTGTACGTTTTTAGTTATCAAACGGCCAATTATATTATACTGCATTACTGGCTTAAGTTACATATGCCAGTAACTTTCCCCTTCACCGTACATACGCTCGAATGTACCTCTGAGAAAGTCTTGAAAGGCCAATATTTGGCGCATGCGTGAAAGAGTGCAGCATAAGGAATCTTTCTGCCTTTCCTCAATTGGAGGCTCTTCTACGGGTTTGTCACTAAATGAATTTGAAGAACCGAGTTCAAAGGGTGCAGAATAGAGAGGTTGTCCTCTCGAATGGTTTGAATTTGACAGGGCAGAAACAACGCTTGTTTTAAGAGTAGGTGACGATGATGAGGTTGTGGTCGTGGATTTCGTTGAGGTTCTAAGAACAGATTGAGAAATGAGAGTTTGTGAAGAGATCTGTGCATCAGTTATGGTGCCAAAATCTGTTGGTGAAGGCTGATAGCTGTTTAAATCTTGGGAATCCTGTTCCACCCGTGATGATACAGGGGATGCTTCTTCACTCCGATTAAACTTTTCCTCGAGATGTACAAACCTAACTGAATCCTCGCCAAAACCAATTGAGCAGGGGTAGTCTAAGGTTTCTTCGTCGGGGGAGAGGTAAAAAATTTCGTTCACTGGAGACTCTTCCTCTTCGTATAACGCTGCTTCGTCGTTCGACTGCCACTCCGTGCCGTATGGCGCAGAACCACCACCGACGAAGGCGTCTTCGGTGGCACTAGTTTCTCTCTCTTCCGGAATGGGGGAGAATAATAATATGTCCCTCACGAGACCCTGAGCTGTTCGAAGCGCAACGACATCCGGGAGGAGTCTCCGTCTCCGAACTTCCCTCCAGCTGGTCGTGTTACTCGTGCTGCTTTTTCTGAAGGCGGGAGGAATGCCAGGGTGGAGGGGCATGTCCTTAAGAGTGTACGTCATGTTTGTTTTTTATTATTATTATTATTATTATTATTATTAGTAGTAGTAGTATTATTATTCCAGCGAGGCCTGAATAAAAAAAAGATGGGGAGGTGGTTCTGGTCTATTTCTAAGTTTCTTCCTTTACATTCGTTAACGGAATCCTTAAGTACGTTAATGAAACTTTATGTACACAAACTTGCCACATCAAGAAAAAAAATACTTCGGTATGTATTGCGAACGAGTTGATTATGAAAATAAAGATTAACTAACGGATATCGAACAAAGTTAATTTAGAATTTAAAATCTATGCTAATGGTCAGTAACAATTTGTGCGTGAAAAAACTTATTTAACTTAGACGCCTTTTATCTACGTTTTCGAAACAATTTAACATATGGTGCTATGACTAATAGATTTTGCGTATGATTCTCCACTAATAGTCGTTTATCGCCGCTTTCTAATATTTAGAATGGAACGCATTCCTTACATTCCCTCGTGAGTCTTTCTGCATCGACACGCGTTTTCATTGGATGAAATAACGAGTTAAAAGGGCCACGGTTGGCTGAAGGCAAGGACGCGGGATTGGCTCCGCCGCATGCGCTCAAACACTATGACGTCATCTAATAACCGTCCAATACGGTAACGCGGCAGATGATGATAACACTTACTTATGTTGCTTTTGTCGTGTGGTAAACGGATGATTACTACTATATCAAGTGCTAAATTACTCCGAAACGAATGCGTGTTAAATTTTGAAGTAAAATTTAACTTACTCTTTCTTATACTATAGACCTACGTATTATAATACAAAATTGTAGGTAAATACTAGGACTTATACAACCTAACAAATTCAGATTTTAATTTAACTATTGAAATAATAATAATAATAATAATAGCAACAACACGTAGCCATTTTCCAAAAGAAAATTCGACTACAGCGGTTAATTTATATAGCACATGGTACCGTACACACTAATGATGGTGCGCATTACACTAAATAATGAGGTAGAGAGTAAAATCAAAATATTTGTGAAGCGTCCGAGAACATTATTTACTCGAGTCAATGAACATTTACTTAATTAAGAATTCAATTTATAAGAATCGCGTAAACAAACGAAAACGTTAATATAATATTTCAGTACAGACTATAGAGAGATGTGGATGCCAGAAGAGGAAACCTTACAAAATTACCAAACTGCGTCGATACATTTTATTTACTCTATGAAAGGGGAAAATTTTCATAAATTCAACCTTAATTAACGTAGTTTTCAGCCGGATTTGGGAACCCATATTCACTTTTTGATGTTCATCAAAAATACTTGGTATTCTTCCTTTATAAGTTAAAACTGCACTTGTCAAATATATCTTCGGAACTTCTCATGGTCAAATTATCTTTTACAGAACTTGATAACGTTTGCAAACAAACAGGAAAAAAAAATTATTTATATATATATATATATATATATACTGTATATATATATATGGGATGAATTTCACAATTAAACTTTACTTAAAGGAATTGGTATCAATGAAGTCTTTAAGTATAATAATACTGTTAAATCACGTCTAATAAAGAATATCCCGGATAATGTGGTTGGTTGTGCGTATTCGATCGGATGTACACAATGTAACTCAGTATATATAGGCCAAACGGGTAAAACGTTAGATATTAGTGTAAAACAGCATAAATATGCATGTAGAACAGCAAATAATTCTAATGCATTGTTTAACCATATGTATGGATGTAATCATAGTATCAAGTGGGATAGTTCTAAAGCGCTCGCTCGTTAAAACCAGATATAATTGAAAGGAATATTCTAGAATGTGCATTTATCCATTTTATAAATTTCAATAACTGCGGGAATGTATAAAATTGACAATATCCTGTTAAAATTCCTTTTGCCTCTCATTAACTCTTGTTAATCACGTGCTAATCTTTTTGTTTTTCCGTCCCGTTGTATGTATTCTGGTCATCTTGCCTTCTTGACGAGGTGTACTTCTCAATACACTAAAGTCCTTGGAATAATTTTTATTTTTCCTTGTGGGTTTTGCATTATATATATATATATATATATATATATATATATATATATATA